>APFE031424990.1:0-17147 GCA_000404065.3 Pinus taeda
GTAAGTCAGTTATTATTTGTTGATATTAAAATTTTAGATGAAGATAAGTGCATTAGTTTGTTGTGTTCTCTACCAGATTCGTGGGACAGACTGGTTATTGCAATAGGTAGCAATGAAACTACCTTGTAGTTTGTTGAAATAGTCTCATCCTTGCTGATGGAGGAGATGAGACGGAAAAATATGGAGAGGCAGAATGGTGATACCTTATCTGTACGAGGATGGTCCCAGAACAGAAACAAAAATAAGTTCGAGTGGGATATCTAAATCTAGAGGGAGATCTAAATCTCCAGGAAAACCTGTAAGGTCGTTTGCTCGAAATGCAAAAATGAAGGGTACTACAAAAGGGACTGTAAATCTAAATCTCCTGAAAAAGGAAAGGGATATGATGATGCTCCTTCTGCAGAGGTGAAAACCACCTCATATGAAGGTGGGGATGTGTACTTGGCTTCTTCAAGTACACATGTAGATATGAGGCATGTTGATGACTCAGGTGCATCCTTTCACTTCACTCTCCATAGAGAGTGGTTCTGCGAGTATGAGAAATACAATGGTGGTGATGTATTCTTAGGGGATGATAGGAAGGGTAGAATAATTGGTCGCGGAAAAGTAAAGTTGAAGTTGTAAGGTGGAAGGGTTAGAACACTTTCGAGTGTTCTGCATATTCCTGCATTGGCCAGAAATCTAATTTTTGTAAGCAAGTTGGATGATGCAGGTGTAAAAACAATGTTCGAGTAGGATACCTGCAAGATGGTTTGGGAAGCACTGGTATTGATGCGGGGAGTTTAGATTGGAACTTTGTACAAGATACAAAGTAGCAATGTTGTAGAAGGTATGAGTAATAAATCTCTGGATTTTGAATTTTGTGAAAATTGTGTATATGGGAAGAATAATCGGGTGAGTTTCCCCTTTAGTGGTAAGAGGGCGAAACAAATATTAGAAATTGTGCATAGTGATGTGTTTGGACCTGCGAATGTTCCATCACTAGGTAAGTCTATGTACTATGTATAATTTATAGATGACTTCTCAAGGAATACATGGATATATCTCATTAAGAATAAATCTAAAGTCTTTGACAGGTTTAAAGAATTTAAGGCTCTGGTGGAAAACCAGACAGAGAAGAAGATAAAGGTGTTGAGGATAAACAATAGTGGAGAGTTTTGTAGTAATGAATTTGAAGAATTCTGTAAGAAGTGTGGTATAGCACAGAAGAAGACTACTCCATACACACCTGAGCAAAATGGAGTTGCAGAAAGAATGAATAAGACGTTGATGGAAAGGGCAAGAAGCATGCTTAGTGGTGCTGGGTTAGGACAAGAATTCTAGGCAAAGGTGGTGGAGACATGTTATAGACACAGTTGGGCACATCAACCCCAAACTTATATGTCAATGTATTAGGGCTCATCAACCCCTAAAATATTTGTTTCATACACTAAAGGAAATTAGTCATCTGAGTGCATCATTCCCCAAAAGCTCCACTTCAAAAATCATCCAGAAACTGCCTAAACTGAACCATACTGATTGCTCCACTATCAAAGTGCAGTGCACACTAACTGCGACACTGTCAAGGTGCAATGCATACTATTTAGGCCTTCTATAGGGTGCGATGGGTGAGGATGGAAAAATTTCCGGGATAGTTTGTTAGTTGGTTTCTCATGGAATCTTCTAGAAACTTCTCTTGTGCCACTTGCCTCTCTGAATTTTCCCAAGGATGAACAAGGGAACTAGGAAACCATCTCCAATCCCCTCCCTTGTGGAACCAATTGTCACAAGTGGAATGACACTAATAAAACCCCATGGATGACTCACACCCTTACAAATAACTATAAATGGATCTCCAATCCAAGAGATCAAAAGGCTAGAATGTTGTGAACTGCAAGTAAGTGTTGATAGTTTGTAATTGAGGAGAGAGCATTGTATTCTTGTTGGTGTGATATTGCTATTTCATGAGGTGAAGAAGGATTGAAGCTGGGAGGATGGTGGAGGATCAAACAATTGGGTTGTAATTCTCCTTTCTATTAATAAATCTCTTCAAGTTTTCTCCCATATGATTGTGCAATTGTGAATGCTATCATTTGTTCATTATATATCTGATTTTGTAATGTTTATGTTGTAATAGATCACGATGCTCTAACGATTCTTTGTTGTTGTACTTGTGCAGGTACTCTCCAAGCGTGTTAAGTACGGGGAGGAGTTACAGGATCTGCCAAAGGAGAGAGAGATCAAGCAAGGGATTAAGCGAAATTTCTAGGTTGGTTCCACTATCTTTCTCTTATCTGTTACACATAGGAAAAATCATTTAATTTCTTTAAACTATTGTCTCTAGGGTAGCTGCCAAACTTAGAGGGTTAGTCGTTCGACAAGACACTAATTTTCTCAGAAACAAATTGGCAACTCCTCTAGGGAAGAACATATGTTTGTTTTATGTTCGATTCTATAAACTATAGACAGAGTCTGAAGCCAGCCAGGTAGCTTTCGAACTACTCTTGCTCTGTAATTACATAGTAGATGAATGTTGCTTCAGTCAATCTCTAGTTTAGTTTATGAATTAAACATTTGACTTGCAAGCACATCTAGATTCCATTTTGGTAGCTCATTAACCTCTCAAGACATTCCATCATACTTTTCTCATCATTGTTAATCAAAACAAAGCTTGATTTCATTGAAAACTGCTCTTTCACTTGCGCTCTCTGGACCATTGCACTGTCTTCCACTGTGTTCCAGTATGCATCCCACCTCTCGAGTGTAGAAAGTGCGATGCATATTATTTTATGTGAAGCCCAGGTGTGATGATTGACTGAACTCATTGTTCCCATCTAGGACTTGAGGGTCTTGATTTGTTTTCGGTCTTGTTTGGTTGTTTTTCTGCATATGAACAATGTCTCTTCACTGAAGCTTACTTGCATCATTTAGATCAGCCTCAATACATTAGGATTAGTGAATGTTTTTGTGTATTTGTTCCTCATTTACAATCCTTTGTCGAAAAGTTGTTTTAGTCGATTTGTCGCTTTGATACAAAAAGTGTCGTAATTGTCGTTTTTTGTCGAAAAGAGAAGTGTCGTAAATTATTCCTTCCCTTGATAATCAATTAAACTTTTCTTGATGCATTTGATTTGATTTGTTTACATTCAAAATGTCGAAAGCTTTTTTTATTCAAAATTGAAAGTGTCGTTTAAGTCTTCCTTTCCCTTTTGAAGAAAACTTGTTGAAAATGTCATTTTGAGTGCAATATTTTAGATATTTGCTAGTTTTAGTTTTCCTTTTTGCATCTTTCACATTAAGGAAAGCGAAAACAAATACATGCATTTTCATTTAGAATTTTTTGGTTGGTGTGCGAAAAGATGATTTAGGGAAATGCACTAGTGTGTGCTCTTTGCTCTTTGCTTAAAAGAACTTTAATCTTCTTTCCCTAGTAGCTACAATTTTCATTGTTTAAATAAACAAAAGAATGTTTATCATTGTAGATTGCATCTTAGGAATTTCAGATCATCATTACGCGGTGAACCATTGAAAGGAAAAATCTAATAAAGATCAAATTTAAAATGAATTTCAATGAACCTAACAACGTTTTGGAACTTAACGCAACATATCTAGAGAGGCCTAGGCTAGAGATGTGTTCCAACATCATTAAAACTAGTGGCTATCATTTTCATTGAAGGTTGGATGATTCCTCCTCTTTGATACGACAAGTGCTAGCATGGACTGTGCTCCCTGTATTGTCGCGTATATATTGGGAGACCACAATAGGCTTAAATCCTTTATCCATAGGAAACCGAGTTTGCCTTCTTATTGATCGCAATGCACTGAACACAACATTCGGGAAGATTGACTGTCATACATAAGTCCATGGTAATTTCTCTTTAATTTATCACCAAGGTGTATATTGTAGTTTTGTGATTGGTTTGGTAATCCCTTTGTCTAGATTTTCTAGAGTAGTCACTTTCGTTCCTTTTCGACTCTTTAAAAGAAAAGGTCCATCTGAGCACTTGTCCTTTCAGGCTCATTAAAAACGAAGGAGACTAGAGTCATATTTATCTTTTTCTCGACTCTTAAAAACTGAAAAAGCAAAGTTGTGTCCAAGCATCATTAAAATTAATTGAATTCGAAATAACATCACTTTCCCATTAATTTTGAGTTGATCAAGTAATCTGCACTCATGGAAGAAATTCAATCAAAACCCCATCGTTTGCGGAGATTAGCAAGTCAATCGTCTTTGCCTCCAGAAGCGAAGCCAATCTGGACAAAGTGGTCTTGTTTAACAGAGTCCAGTTCATTTGGTTTATTTGAAACTTTTGTTTCAACATCGTTAGAGACTTTAGTTACTCTGATTATTTCTGGTACATCTGGCTTAAAAGAGGAAGTTCCACAGTTACAAGAGGACATTAGAACTGATCCTAGTGTAACGGTAAACACTTCTGTATCTAAAACAACTCCATCTAGAGTTGATCCATAACCCATCTTAGTTCAAAATAAGGGTACATTTGAACTAGGAGTTGTTCAAGAACCTCCCTTTGAGACTGAAGTTCATTTACCTGAAGCTCTGGAATTTGAGTTTCAATATTCAAAAGGTGTCACCCCTCCAACATTTGTCACTGCAGAAGCTATACCTTCTTCAACTCTAGAAATCTTTTACAAACCTGACAGTCTACCTCTTCCACCTGGTCTGATTGCTATAGACGAGATAGTAGAGGATCCCCCATCTAGTACCCCATTTCATTTTGGAATTGGGATTCATTTGTATCCTGCTACTCCTGAGTTTGCTTCCTTTAATCCCGCTTCATCGCAAGTTCCTGTCGAATCACTTGGGGAGCTTTTGGATAAGCTAATCATGTCTGACCAACCATCAAAATCTAGGAATGTATCATTTGATGCAGCTGTGGTATAATCTCCTACTGCTATTCCTTCAATGTTTTCTAGTACACATGAGTCATATTTATACAGTACACCATCCGTTCCAGCTGGTTATCAATCATTAGCTAGAGTCCACTCAAGGGCTACTTTGGTGCCATGGTCTGCTTCCACTTATTCATCTGGAGTCCCATCTAGTTTTTCTTATGTAGAAACTCAACCATTCGATCCTGCATATCAGTATTAAAATGGGCAATCTAGTTATCAAAGACTGCTATATCCTTTAAACACTGGACTGCCGCCATATGGAGAGGAGTATGCCTATTCACTGTTTCCTCCTGGGGGAAAACCATATGAGAATTTCCAACAGTATTTAGGTCAAACTAGAATTACATCTAGTGGTTGGATACCCATACTTCCAGATCAAC
This sequence comes from Pinus taeda, assembly GCA_000404065.3. Classification (NCBI taxonomy): domain Eukaryota; kingdom Viridiplantae; phylum Streptophyta; class Pinopsida; order Pinales; family Pinaceae; genus Pinus; species Pinus taeda. Next base: position 5,274 of record APFE031424990.1, read on the forward strand.
CAAGGGTTGTTTATCCAATGCAACCGATTCAACCTCTGTTGAATGTTACCACTACACCCGCTGTTATGACTGTGTCGCAAACACAAGCACAGCCTGTTGTGTCTCAACCTCAACCTGCTTCTTCTTCCTCACAACCTCAATTTTCGAGGCATAAGACTCAAGTTTCTCAAGTTGTGATACAACAACCACTTGCCTGTACGGCTCAACCGCAACCTTAGGTTAGTGCTTCTTCATCTGGAATGAATCAGGCCCAAACGGGTATTGTTAATCCAAAACTTGGTCAATATTCTAGTACTGGGAAACAACGAATGGTCCAACAAGCGTAGCTGGCGCAATATCAACAGCCACAATTCTAGCAAACCCAACCTCAGTTTGGACTTGGTTCATAAGCTCAGACTGGATTTGGTCAATATCAAGCCTACCGAGGATCTGGGCAACAAGGCTTTGTAGGTTATGGACAACCGCATTTCCAAATTGGTTATCAACAAACACCCTATACTAGTTATGTCCAACAACCTTATCAAGGTTACTAGCAATAGATGCCTTATGCTAGTATGCAAAGACCTACTGCTCAGGCGATTCCATCTTAACCTGGGTATGCTCCACCCAACCTGAATCAGTAGTTGCCTTTTGTAGCAACTCTAGAACTACCAAATTTCAACTGGCTCGCGAATGATCCAATTGCATACGCCCCTTGGTGGCCGAAGATTCCTCATAAACTCCCCTTTAATATTCCTAAGTTCAATGGAAATCTAGGTGAAGACCCATCGAATCACGTAATGACTTTTCATTTATGGTGTTCATCCAAAACTCTGAATGATGATTCGATTAGACTTCCATTTTTTAGAGAATTCTTACTAGTCCAGCAATGAAATGGTATATTGAATTTCCTAGAGCTTCTTTTGATAACTTCACTATCCTTGCCACTACCTTTCTAACCCACTTTCAGTTACCCATCAGGCACAAAACTGGAAAAGAACTTCTTGCCAACTTTAAACAGACCCCGTCTACTCACATATCTGATCATATTCATGAGTGGCGGAATCTTCGTCAAATGGTAAAGACGTATGTTCCTGTTCAACTTTTAGCTGAGTGGTTTATTAAGTCCTTATTTACATCTATCACTGAGGATGTGGAAAAAGGAGGAGTTGTCACAAAAGAGCAAGTGATTGCTCGTGCCCAGTATTTAGATTTGATCTATATGCAATCTGGCACACTCTACGACAAAATTCCTGACGCTCTTAGACTAGCTTTTTCTGTTCCACGCCCTCCTAAATTGAGTAGGGACTCTCATGTCGGTGATAGTGTGATCGATTCCTCGAGCACATAAACCGCAAGAGGTCCATCTGGTCAAGCTCTTGCTATTTCAAATCAAAATGCAAATTAATTTGAGAATACTCTTACTTTTGAGATTAATGCCATGTCATCTGACAAAGGCAAAAATTCAAAGCAACTAGGGGGCAAAGAAGGGTAAAAATAATAATAAGAAACAGGAGAATTCCACTCCTGAAAAATCTGAAACCCCTACTAGGACAAAGAAACCTCGTTATCCATGTTTAATATTCAATGACTAGCATTTTACGAGAGATTGTCCACATCGATCTGAGGTTTCAAAATTTTTGAAGGCTTCAAATACCTCAACAATGCTGACAGATCCATTTTTGAACCCAGAAACACATATGGTTTCCACCGATAATGCTTCCACATCCCAATTGCTTATGCTATCCATCACGAATAAGCAAAATGATGTTTTGGTATTGACAAGGAATAAAGATTATGGGAATCCATCATCCTCGAACAACCAAGCTACTGATCAACCTAGCGCTTTGACAACGACTTATCCAGAAGTTGTTCGACCCATTATTCCTGAATTAACCATAAATCCGCCAAAGGGAGTCATTCATAAATCAACATTTAATCCTCGTGGTTGAGTAGTTCAGAATTATAATATAGTGGAGGATCTGGCCCGATCGCCATCCGCTATGTTGACACTTGAGGTATTTCAAAATTGTCCCTCCCAAAAGCATGCTTTGTTATCAACGACAGGTGGGATCAATCCTGCGGATTCCAATCTTGTGGTCTTTAATCATACAGGATATACACCAAAGTTACCGGCTCAACTCGCTTCCCTTATACAGGTAAAATCCTTTAATAACAATGTTCATCGAACCATCATTGATGAGGGGGAATCTACCTATATTATGTCAATGAGTTGCTGGAAAAATATTGGTTCACCACCCTTGTCACGATCACCAAAAACATTAAAATCTTTCGACGGACGAATGTACACTCCGTACGGGATTTTAAGTAGCTTGCAAGTTGAATTGGGGATAAAAACAATAGATATTGAAGTTGAGGTTGTTGATGGACTCCTTGATCACAATATTTTACTGGGAAGGCCCTGGGTTTATGCTATGGCTGTGGTTGTGTCTACATATTTTCGAATGATTGCATTTCCCTTCAAAGGTAGAATCACAGTCGTTGGCCAACTAACCTTTTTTTCTAATAGTTCACAAGCTACTGGAAGCATTCCATTGATCCATGGAAATTCACAATCGCTTCAAAATGTTGGAGTAGGTCTCCTAAAATATCCTTCCTTGATGGGTACTTTTGCCCTCCCGTCTCCATCTGGTTTTGCAGAAGTGGCCATAGTGGAAACTTGCCACATGATCTCTTCTACATCATCTGAATTTAAGAAGAGTTTTGACTATTTTGATAGTGAGGATCATCACAAGGCGTTACTGCCAAGCCCCATTGAATCCTTGTAGCAATAAATTTACTCGGCTTGTGCAGCAAACCCGAATCCACAATCAACGAGTGTTTGGGTAGATAGGTCTTTAGAATATGGTACCTCTTCTGATCCTTGGTTTCGTATACATTCTACAGATGAAGGAATCATCCAATCAATGATGATAGGAGAGACACCGTGGGAAGATTATCATCATCGTTCCCACCTTCGAGATAACAATGAAGATTATTCAAATGACCTCAATCAGCCTCCAATTGTTGATTTTTTATTAAATTCTATAAATACAGTAGATTCCAAGTGAAATCTGTCCAACATTGAAGAAAATATCTCCATTACTATTTCAACCAAACCCAATATTGTAGAGAATATTCATGTTGGCAAATCTTGTTCTCCATTAGAACTAGATAGTTACTGCACTCTTTTTCGCAAATTCAGAGATGTTTTTGCATGGTATTACGAACAAATGCCAGGCATTGACTCTAGCATTGTTGAACATGAAATCAAGATGTACCCAGATATTAAACAAGTACGAAAACATATTTGACCTGTTCATCCGAAGAAAGCCACTGCCATTAAAGAAGAAGTTGAAAAACTTTTGCGTGTTGGCTTCATTTACCCTATACCTCTCACCGGTTGGGTATCGAATATTGTTCTTGTGATGGAAAAACAAGGAATGATTAGAGTATGTGTCGATTATAGGGATGTAAATCAAGCATGTCCGAAGGACAACTATCTTACACCCTTTATCGACCAGATTATTGATGAATGTGCCGGATGTGAAATATTTTCATTCATGGATGGATTTTCGAGCTATAATCAAATCAATATCCGCCCACAAGACCAGTCAAAAACTACATTTATATGTCCATGGGGCACATTCGCATATCGTAAATTACATTTTAGAGGGAAATGAATTATGCTTTCCATGACATCAAACACATCGTTCAACCATATCTCGATGATTTGCCTGCTCATTCACGAAAACAGACTGATCATCCGCGACATTTGAGAGCCATATTTCTACGTTGTCGACACTACAAGATATGACTCAATCTGAAAAAATGTGTGTTTTTTGTTGGTTCTGGTCGACTGCTTGGTTTTGTAGTTTCTAAGGACGAAATTCGAGTCGATCCATTAAAGGTTCAGGCAATTCTTGACATGCCTCCACCTTCAAATTTGCTTCAGATTCAGAGACTCCAAGGGAAAGCTAACTTTCTGAGGAGGTTCATTCCAAATTATGTTGAACTTGCCAAAGGTTATACAAGTCTTTTGGAGAAAGAGGTACCCTTCCATGGGATCAGGTTGTGTAAGCTTCCTTTGATGCTCTCAAATATTCCCTGATCAAAGCATCATTAATGTATGCCCCTGACTATCAAAAAGATTTCTACCTGTATCTCACCGCTACAGATACAACCATCGATATGGTTTTAGTGCAAGAAGATAACGGAATTGAACATCCTATATATTATTTAAGTCATAATCTTAATGATACAGAAAGCAAGTACTCTTATGTTGAAAAGTTGGCTTTAGCAGCTGTTCAAGCAGTGTAGAGATTTTGACATTATATACTCCTTCACAAAACTACCATTGTGTCAGATTGAAACCCTGTGACATACATTCTGTCACGTCAATTGTTGGGGGGAAAATATTCCAAATGGATAATCATCTTGCAGGAGTTTGATCTATAATTCATCAAATCCAAATCAAAGAAGTCTCTCATCTTTGCAGAGTTACTTTACAACCTTCCCTCGTCCTCCAACGATTTAACATTAGAAGCATCAATCATGGATGAGACTCTGTTTCTGATATCATCAAGTGATCCATGGTATGGGGATATACTGATGTATCTCTAGAACCAAGCTTTTAGGCCTAACACCTCTCACTCTGAACAATGACATACTCGATACCAAGCCAAATATTATCTGATCATTGGTGATACACCTTATCGTCATGGTGTCGATACGGTTTTACGAACGTGCCTCACGCATGAGGAGGCTGAAAAAGCTTTAAATGATTGTCATTCAGGTGCTTGTGGGGGGCATCTATCTGGTTACACTACTGCTCAAAAGATCTTATGAGCTGGTTGCCTCAACCCTATTCAAAGATTGCATACTTGCAATCAGAAGTTGCCACGCCTGTCAGATTTTCGATCACAAAACCAGATAACCACCTGCACCACTGCATACAATCGTTGCTGTTGGCCCATTCGCTAAATGGGGCATAGAATTCATGACATGTAACCCCACCTCGGCCGGGGGGCATAGATATATTATTGTCGCTATCGACTACTTTACCGAATGGGCCAAGGTGATGCCTACATTGAACAACAATGGCGAAACGCCTGCTCTTTTCTTCTTCAATCATGTAGTTTCTAGATTTGGTGTACCACAGGCTATAGTCACAGATCATGGGTTGCATTTTCACAATCACACGATGATCGAGTTAACTACCAAATTAGGATTTTCCCATGATAGTTCCACTCCATATTATCTGCAGGCTAACGGACAAGTTGAGGCAATCAACAAAGTTCTTAAGCACATGCTGCAGAGAATGATTGGAGTCCATAAATGGAATTGGCATTTAATTTTGTGCTCAGCTCTGTGGGCATATAGGACTTCGGTGAGAAATGAGACTAGATTTACGCCCTTTCAGTTGGTGTATGGTCTAGAAGCAATTTTATCAATTCAGTGCAAAATCTCATCCCTCAAAACTCGCAATCAACCTGCTATCCGAAACTTCTGAAGAAGAAGCTCATTTCTTGGAATTAATCCATCTAGATGAAACTCATCATGATGCTGCATTGGCTAACGAAGCACATAAGAAATGCATCAAGGCGCAATATGACAAAAATGTTAAGTCTCATGTCTTCTCAAAAGGTGACCTGGTCTTGTTTTATGATCTGGATTCTGATAAATTAGGAGCAGGGAAATTTGAACCACTATGGATGGGCCCTTATATTGTTAAATGTGTGTTGACAAAAGGAGCCTACGAGTTAGTCGATTATGATGGGATTCCACTGTCGCAGCTCCAAAACGGGTTGTATCTTAAACATTACTATGCTTGATTAAGTGTAGTAAGCTCATTGTACATATGATTTTATTGCATTTTTGAGTGTTTTCTTTTAGATTTATCATTTTGGTTAGGTAATATACTTCACATTTGTTGTAGATTTCAAACTTTATGGAACCATTTGTTGGGTATGCCGACGGAGCTAGTCGTAGCAGGTAGGACCTATCTTCTGCAGCCTGGGCCATCTTCGCTCCAAGCGGCGAGTTAGTGAGTTTCAGGGCGATATGTATTGGTCGATCGAAGAACAACATTGCTGAATATAGCACGTTAATTGAATTTCTCTCTGATGCCATTTCACATGGCATACGCCGATTCATTGTCAAGCTAGATTCACAACTCGTTATTCTACAGCTTACTGGCGTTTATTCCGTTTGGAACCCAGCTATTCATCGCATGTTCCTAAGAGTTAGGATTTTGGAAAAACGTTTTTATTTCATTCAATATCAACACATTTCCAGAAACTTAAACACATTGAATGATTCACTAGCAAACTATGTGTTAAATAGACATTTGCAGCATATGTAAAGAAAGCATTTCACATCAACATTTGCATAGGATTTCATCACTTAGCCAAAATAAAACTTCAAAAGTCAAAGTAGATAGTTTTTTATAATTTTTCATAGAATGTTTTGTGTCCAAGACGAAATTGTTCATCTGACCTAAAAACTCAAAATAAATGCAGAAAAAATATCCTAGACTAGTGATGCTGGTGATAACATGTCACCACCTGTGCTATCATGCATAGGAGCCTAGTCCAACAACTCGGTACACCAGTAGTATGGTGTTTTATCCTCATAGGTAACTCGACCATTTGGACATGTGGAATCCCAAGGGTCAATCCCTCTATCTGATCCTGCAGCTGTGCAAGGGTCTCCGCTATGTCTAGGTCCCTAAGCACTGCTCTCCCTACACCTTCTCCCGCTGGAGCATCCTCCTCTCATGGGCGTGCCACTGGTCGAACAGGTCCAATATCTGCACACACATATGAGTTTTTTTAGTCTTGATAACATCAAAAGCATAAAAATAATAGAAAACTAGAAACAAAGATGTGGTCAAATAATTTTACCTATAGCACTCCACTGCTCACCAACTGGTAATGCCAAATCCAGATCGCCTCGGAAATCCATCCCGGTAGATGGATACTCTGCAAACACCATATCTTGGCAGTTGAACCACTCGAAAAAGGCATCTGAGAAGGAGATCTGTGACTGACCAGCATGTCTAGCCATAAGTTCCACCCATCTCTGCATCCGTGGTTCCCTCGGTGTAGGCAATTCCAGTGAAATGTTTTGAGGTTGCATCAGTGGGATTCTTTCCAAGGAAAAAGCATTCAATATGGATCCATAACCAAAGTTCTTGGTTCTTCCATTATTTACTTTGGATAGTTGTTCTTTTATGACTGGAAGTATTGCCTCACACCAATTGAACACCTTGAGTTCTAGGCATTCCAAGGCATACTGCATGTAGGATCTCTTCGCTAAATGTAAGGCCACGCTGCCAGCCAATCTAGCAAAGGTAAATAGAATGGTCCTCAAAGGTCGATCAGTAATATTATGGATATTAATCTTACCATCTCTACTGGGTTGGGACCCATCCCTGTAGAACTGACAGATGTAATCTTTCACCGATTTGCCTCCTCGAGTAAATCCTGATAGTGAAACAGGGGCACCACGCCTCGATAAACCCATCAGAAAATAAATTTCCTCGATCGTGAAAGGGATAGATTTACCTTTGATCTGGAATACCTAGTCAATAGGATCCCAAGCATGAAGGAGATACTGCAGTAAACTTATCTGTTGTCTCATGTTAGATATGTGGAAAAACTTCAGTAAACCAAAGTTCCTTAATGCATCCACTGTTCCATGGTCATGTAAAGCAATCATATTCTCCTCTTCATGTTCTCATTGATGCCATGTGACAACCATCTTGATCCAACAAATATTTGAAATGCAAACATTAGATGAGTTAGGATCCAATTCTGAGCAAAAACAGGTAAAAATTTGATGAAAAAACACTGTATAAAATTTCCTTTCTGTGCCCATCGCACTTTGCCTTTGAGTAAGGTGAGATGCATACTGAATGGCCTATTGGCAGCTCAGTATGCATCAGACTTTTTGATGCAAGCTAGGTGTGATGATTGGGGAGAGAAATATTCAAACCCCAAAGGCCCAGAAAAGTGAAAAAACTTGCCCAAAATTGAGAAAAGATGGAATGAAAATGAAGAGCTTAAGGATAGCTCCTACCTGGTCCTAACAACATGGAGAATGGTCCACAGGATCTCTCAAAATCGACTGGTGAAATTTGAGGGGGAAAACCGCTTCAGAGCTCCAAAATCCCAAATTTGAAATGAAATGGTAAAAATGAAATGTTAAAACTACTTTTTATGTTTACTTTTCATGTACTTCAAAGTGAAATGTTAGTTTTAGTTCATTTTTCATCCATATATATGTATTTCTAATCAATTTGATGGAGTTTTGAGCACGTTGAGCAACTGATGAAAGAACCTGATGTGCTAAACAATGAATTGAACATCTTTGACCTCGAGGTAAACTTTTTATCTTCTTTTCGAGCTTTGATTCAAAAATGAAAAGAAAATGATAGAATCCTCTTTAAACCCTTTTTAGACTCTTCAAACATGAAAATATTGTCGACCGCTTGTCCTTTCCAGCTTGTTAAAGTATTTGAAATGTCATCCCTCCTGTATTATTTTATCCTTTTTCGGACCTAAGGGATTATTTTATGAAAAAGAACTTATGGAGTTTTCTTTTCGTCCCTTTTCAAACTCTCTAAACATGAAAAGGACCGAGTTATCATTGTCATTAAACTCGTTAAAATAACAGCGATAAACTTGTCCATCTAGAAAAGACCGAGTTTCACTGTCGCTAGACTCGTTAAAACCTCAAATAGTGACGGGTTTGCCCGAAGGGTGAATTATAGAACAAATATATGTTATCCTCCTTAAGCTTGACAAAAATAAAGAGGTACTGGTCAGCAAAGACTGGAGAAAAAGGGGAAAAAACTTGAAGAATTTATGGTAGCAAGTTGCTCTTGAACATGACATTTTCACTTCATCTCCATGATTGAGTTGGGTTGGGTTATTCCATTCACTGGTCATCATACCATTAGTCTTTCATACCATCGATCTTTTGGGGTTAATGCTACCAATTCATCTTAGTGTCACTGACATGTTCAAGAGAAGTCATTCAGTTGAGAAGTCATCATCCATTTAATGTCTCATACACTGCAATACCTCCAACCTTCATTTTTCATGACTGCCATTCCTGAACCTTGTGTCGTCAATTCATTTTCACCTCCAGAAATCATTTGCTTCATTTTGTGTCATAGATGTGGGATACATCAAGGCCCTCCTACGACGAGTCACTTATTATCGACATCAGCTCATTATGCAAGAAGTTGACTTAGAAACAACCCTTTCAGTGTTTTGAAGCTTGTTTACATCAATGGCAAGTTTCTCACTTCTGACGACAGGTTGACATCAATGGCCTTCAAACGAAATATTTTGCGTGGTGTTCGACATTAGATCATGTATTCACACCACGTGAAATGTATTGTAGTACCTTGAGGATCATTTTCATTATCGGTGATCCCTCTCGCATCTATTAATGGCTCACATCATTGGCTGGTAATCAGGTGATGTCTTTCCATGTTCGACTTCAGAACATATCTTATGGATTGACTTGTACATTGAGCGAAGATTGAATAAGTTTGAAGACCCCAGATCTAGTTTCATCCATCGGGCTGTGATATATTCAGGGATGTAAAAACATCAAATGTACAAAGGCTCTACACAGATGGTCATCCTAATCATGGATTGCAATTCTATATCTATAGAATCATGAGTCTGTATCTGTAGATGACTATCTGATCTATGTACATGAAATGAAATTTATAAAGTTGAGCATGTGAATTCCTCCCTTAGATAGATCATGAAAATCATATTATGATGATGTATTTTATTGTAACTTATGCAGGTCACCTTTCAGTTCGAAACTTTGGATCCTCATGATAAAGCGTTTCACCCTACATGAATTTTTACGACCTCATGCTTTAGGGGGCAACTGTTATAGACATATTTGGGCACATCAACCCCAAACTTATATGTTGATGTATTAGGGCTCATCAACCCCTAAAAGAGCTGTTTCATACCCTAAAGAAACTTAGTCATCTGAGTGCATCATTCCCCAAAAGCTCCACTTCAAAAATCATCCAGAAACTGCCTAAACTGAACCATATTGATTGCTCCACTATCAAAGTGCGATGCCTACTGACTGCTACACTGTTAGGGTGTGATGCATATTGTTTAGGCCTTCTGTAGGGTGCGATGGGTGAGGATGGACAAATTTTTGGGATAGTTTGTTAGTTGGTTGCTCATGTAATCTTCTAAAAACTTCTCCTATGCCACTTGCCTCTCCGAATTCGCCCAAGGATGAACAAGGGAACTAGGAAACCATCTCCAATCCTGTCCCTTGTGGAACCAATTGTAACAAGTGGAATGAAACTAATCAAACCCCATGGATGACTCACACCATATAAATGGATCTCCAATCCAAGAGATTAAAAGGCTGGAATGTTGTGAATTGCAAGTAAGTGTTGATAGTTTGTAATTGAGGAGAGAGCATTGTATTCTTGTTGGTGTGATCTTGCTATTTCAGGAGGTGAAGAAGGATTGAAGCTGGGAGGATGGCGCTGGATCAGACAACTGGGTTGTAATTGTCCTTTCTATTAATAAAGCTCTTCAAGTTTTCTCCCATATGATTGTGCAATTGTGAATGCTATCATTTGTTCATTATATATCTAATTTTGTAACGTTTATGTTGTAATAGATCACGATGCTTTGACAGTTCTTTGTTGTTGTACTTGTGCAGGTACTCTCCAAGTGTGTTAAGTACAGGGAGGAGTTATAGGATCTACCAAAGGAGAGAGAGATCAAGTAAGGGATTAAGTGAAAGTTCCAGGTTGGTTCCACTATCTTTCTCTTATTTGTTACATATACGAAAAATCATTGAATTGATTTAATTTGTTTTTTCTAGGGTAGCTGCCAAACCTAGACGGTTAGTCATTCGACAAGACACTAATTTTCCCAGAAACATGATAGCATGTTACCTGGTCAACATATCACCTTCATCATCATTGGAGGATAAGACTCCACAAGAGGTGTGGACTGGTAAGAAACCCTCTCTTTCACATATGAGGGTATTTGGATGTGATGCATATGTACATGTTCCAAAGGAGAAGTGAACCAAGTTGGATATTGAAACTGAAAAGTGAATCTTTATTGGGTATAAGGATGGTTTAAAGGGTTATATGCTTTGGAACCTAGTAACAAGGAAGGTTGTGTACAACTGAGATGTGGTGTTTAGAGAGGTAAAATATGTTATTAAACATGAAGTCCAAACAAAGGAACCTGAGAAGATAGATTTTGAGCTTAAGGAGGAAGAATCAGACTCTACAACAGAGGAGGAATTAGAAGATGAAGAGCCACGAAGTCTAGGTGTGAGAAGATCAGTTTGAGAAAGGAGGTAGCAAGAAAATTATAGTCCATCTGCTTTCTGTTCAAATTTTGCTTTATCTATTACTGACGATGATCCCAGAATTGTGAAGGAAGTAGTAGATTCAGAGGATGGTAAACTCTGGAAAGAGGCCATGGTTGATGAAATAGCATCTTTGCACAAAAATGAGGCTTGGGATCTGGTGGAGTTTCCGGCTGGAAGGAAACCCATTGGCAGAAAATGGGTGTTCAAGAAGAAGACAAATGCAGAAGGGAAGGTGGAGAAATACAAAGCTCGCTTAGTAGCAAAAGGTTCTTCCCAGATGCCAGGAATTGATTTTGGTGATATTTTTTCTCTTGTTGCCAAGGTAACTTCTATTAGATTACTTTTATCTGTTGCTGCTGCTTTTGATTTTGAGGTAGAACAGATGGATGTGAAGACAACATTTCTTCACGGGGATTTGGAAGAGTAAATCTACATGAAGCAACTTGAAGGCTTTGCGGTGAAGGGTAAGAAAGAACTAGTATGCAAGTTAAAGAAGTCTCT
>APFE031424990.1:37432-51235 GCA_000404065.3 Pinus taeda
TTTATGTAATGTAAAGGAGGTTTCCCCCTCGAAGAGGCTGAATTCTAAGGTGTTGATCTATATTTTCTATCTTTTCTTGAGCTGGTTTCATAACACAACAATAGCTCTTCTTATATCTGTATGCTTCAATTAGTTTCATAGGTTCATGATTAAATTGTCCTTAGAAGTATTTCATTACAGACAATGTAGATTTGATTAGTTTGTTTATTAGTTTACTTCCATTTGTGATTTACTTCGGCAACAGGTTAGAAGGAAAAAATCATCACAAAGCTTTCAGTGGGTGTCTTTGCCTCACGGATCATGACTTAAGAAAAGGACCCCTATGTAGCCCCAAAAAGATAGATTTCTATTTACTCATAGAATTTAGAGCTTACTATACTTGAACCGACAGTTGATTAGTTTTCAAGTGTAGTATTTAGTTACCATCTCTTCCATCTTCAGTCTTACAGTAGACCTCATCAATGAATCCATTTCATTCTGCAATTTTCCTCATGCATGAAGTAGACAACTAGCTCATTAAACTCTATTTTTCTAGCTTATTAGAATTCTTATTGTTTACATGATTTTTTGGCAAATATCAATGTTTGATGCAGAGCAGGTGTTTCAGAAGTAGAGAGGGATCCCATAGCAAGCAACCACCTTCCAACTTCATCCATCCATAATCATTAATTTCTTTCACCAAGACCTTCACCAATTTCATCATTTTACATAGAAACTCCTCCAAGCATGTTGAGCAAATCTAACCATCTCCTAACCTTGGGTTTGAGTTATGAGTGACCCTAGGAATTTTCTCACTCCATTCCACCTACCAACCACCTCCTTCCATCACCTCTAGCACCCATCGTTTTTCTCTCGACTGTATCTTGTAGAAATATAGGGAGTCTTGTAGGTTTTTAGGACATCCTGTAAGTTTTCCTGTAGTGGCCTATTTTGAGGCCAAGTTGAGGGAAAACCTCTAGGAAGCCACACAAGGGTACTTGAGGGTCTCCCAAACCTCCCAACCATCCACTAGCATCCTAAGCCACTTGCCACATCACCAAAAGAGATCAAGGTTCACACTTGATTTTCCATAAAAAGAAAAAAAAGAAAAAAAATAGATTTGTTTCAATCCTTTACATGCACAATAGTGATGTTTGATGTTTTGAACTTCCATGCTTATGATAGTAGCATTTCATACATGTTAGCTAGGGATTCTTGTAAAGCATAATTTCTCAGCAGTTAATTAGGGAATGTTGTGTTTTTAGAATAGGATTTCAGTCATTTTCCTTATTGCAGTAGACAAGCTTTCTCCTAGAGTATATTTATCTTTCTCTCATCAGTAATCAAGCTTCTTCTAAATCCATAGAAGTTTGGCTTGAAAACGCTATTGGTCTCTCGCCAGCTAAACAATGACAAAAGGTAGAACCATCACTTTTACTTGTGTATACAACACTGTCACCTCCAAGTTTATACGAAGCCCGGGTTGATAAAGTAAAGCTGGTAGCTCTAGGAGTTGCAACATTATTTCTACAATACTGGTGCTCATCACTTTTTGGCTCCATTTTCCAGGGAGGTGTCTGAGTAATATGTGATTACTGCTTTCTCTCTTCCATTTCTTGTTTATGATATTCCACTATTAGTTTCATTTCTACAAAAGTAATTTAGATTGCTTCCTTTTCCATGCTACATTCTTTGCTTTCCTTTCCATTCCGCAAGTAAGATTTCAATCAAGTAGTTAATTTTTCATTCAGTCAGTAGTCTTCATTCATTCTTCAATTACTTTCAAAGTTTGAAAAACACAAAACAAAACAAAAACATTTTTTTCATGCCTTGTAGGAATAGGGATAACTTAGCAAAATTTTTGCCAAATACCCCCACTGCTTCAAACAACCAACCTTCCCTCTTCTTTGGTGGTTGTGAACTGGAGGAACCCTTAGGTGAGCAGCCAAACATATTTGAAGAACCTACAAGGGAAGAAGAAGAAGAAGAACCCATTCCTACTGAACTAATGGCTGAAAAAAGAAATGACAGAGGAAATAGAGAAAGAGTTGAGGGTGCCTTCCCCATCAGGGAAACTAATGGGGATACTAAGATGAAAAATGTAAGCCCCTCTGCCCTTCCTCATTTCCATGGCCTGGCCACAGAAGACCCAGACACTTTATTATTTGAGTTTGATGTCATATGCCAAACCTATGACTATACAAATGATGACAAGAAGTTGAAACTCTTCCCATCCACTCTCAAGGATGCAACTTTGCACTAGTTCATGGGTTTACCTGGAGATAATATCACAACTTGGGCTCAGATGTAGCAAGCCTTCAACAAAAAGTATCGAGACTACTGTAGGTCTAAAGACACTAAAGAGGAAATTTTTAGGATGACCTTAGGCAATGATGAATCCCTAGAGGATTATGAAGAAAGATTCCAGCCTAGATACAAAAGGGCCAGGTGCACACTTGACCCTCCTGAGTCACTGAAGCTGGTCCTGCTTAGAGGAGTAAAGGAAGATCTTCTGGATACCCTACACTTATTAGTCGGATGGAATATCTACCAGTTACCCTATGAGGATATCAATACTATCTTTAGAAACCATTCTAGGGCAGGAAGGAAAAAGGGTAGGGGTAGTCAACCTATCTTTAGTTCGTCCTCTTCCATATCATCCATCAAGGGTGAAATTGGAAATATGTTGGAGGATTACAAGAGTGAGATGCTACAAACCCTTTCCCTGTAGATGGACACCATGCACATTAAGTGAAATCAGGAGGAAGTAGAGAGAGCCTTGGCCATTTTCTGTCCTAGATGCACCAGGAGGCACCCTAGGAACAAATGTTCATTGAACTCTATTGGAATCTTCTCACTATGTGAAGAAAACCACTCCACATATTGTTAGAAAATTATATATTACAGAGGAATGGAACACATAAAATATTGTAGAAATATAAACACAGAAAATGCATAAAATAAGAGAGACACATATATACTTGGTTCACCCAGTTTGGGCTATGTCCTCCTCAAACAACCAATCCTTCCTTTTTATTATCCAGAATAATGAAGAGACACAACCTATAGCAGATCCGTTGTAATATCGTCTGTTTTCTCTCACAATCTCACCTATCTATTTCTCGCTTTCAGAATACACATATATATCACTACCTCAATACAATACCCTCATACAAAGAGAGGGGTTGCATTCTAGGGAAAAAGACCCTAACTAAACATAAATTCTACTGTTAGATCATCCACCTAATGAATAGCCCAGATTGACTAGAAATTACTATACTTTTACAAGGTAATTTTACATCTGTTTTTAGCTTTAGGGGTACTGCCCCCAAAACCCCCGCCGGGGGACTGTTGGCCCCTGGACCCCCCAGCTAGGGGGGATGGCCCCCCCCAAACCCCCGTGGGGGGGATAAGTCCCCCCACACCCCCCCGTGTTGATGGGTGTACAATCTTCTCGGGGTATACATCCGAATGAAACAAAGACCTCTAAATTAGGATGATAATCATGCTCCACACCCAACACAGACAAGTTTCCTTCTCTACCTAGACTAAAAGTTGAATATCAAGGAGATGAAGGGGTCACTGAGCAGCTCTGCTACGTAAACCAAATGAGACCTCATGGGCCTACGCCATACCAACAGGGCATGCAAGGGTCATCCCATGCATGTTACAATCCCAACCAGACCACATCCATACCTTCTTGGTCCCCCCCCCACTCATCCTTCCTTGTCTACACCTCCTCCTTGGTCCTTTGCACCTTAGTATCATTCCTAGCCATCCAGCCAGTCATTTCAACTATATGCTCTGCCATAACCTCAGTGGGATTCACTGCCCTAGGGGTGGAGGTCCCCATACAAAAATGTTCTAGATTTATTGCCTTCACCACCTACTCAACCACATCTTTTACACTCTACTCCACCTAAACAACCCCAAATGCCTGCCTAGCCAAATTTAAACCCAAACAACAAACATGCACAACAAATATATAGTGAAGAAACATCCTATCCAGCTTATGCTGTGGAAATTCAGGAAATCAACCTGAGATCTAGGAGAGTACTTCCGGACAACCAACCTTTACCTCCACCTAGGGAGGTTGAGGAAGAAAGAGAGGAAATAATGCTTAAAGTAAATCCACCACCTTTCCTGAGAGATTAACCCAACCACTCCAGTCTACCATAGAAGAGACTGAACTTATGGGAGAATTGAAAAACCTATGTGTCAAAATTCCACTTCTCTAAGCTATTAAAGATGTACCTATTTACAAAAAGTTCATTAAGGAGAAGTGCTTCAAGCATCTAGGGAGGTGAAGAAGAGATGACCCTACCATTAATGTCATTAGACAATTGTTTGACTTAATGCTATGGTAGGTAATCTGTCAAAATTATTTGGACCTTGGAATCCCTGTAGTAGATGTGCACATCAATGGCACCATTGTCCCACACACTTTGATTGATCTTAGGGCTACCATTAATGTGATGACCAAGGACACCATGCTCAAGCCCAACCTCCAAGGTTCATTAAGAAATACCACAACAGTTTTGTAACTTGCAGACTACTCCAGAGTGACCCCTAAGGGGATTGTGGAGGATGTGATGGTCTCCATTGACTCTTGGGAATACCCTACCAATTTCCTAGTTCTCCAGCCTAAGGCTAAGCTTACTGGTTACCCTCTCATCCTTGGGAGGCCATGGTTAGCCACTGTCAATGCTTATATTAGCTGCAAAGCTATAAATATGACCATCAAGAATGGGCATATGTCCAAGCAGTTATTCCTATACCCTTTTTCTTAGCCATGTCTGTAACATGAATTATCTTTGTGGTTGGGAGAGGAGGAAGAAGACGAAGTTTATTCTGCCCAACTCTATACCTTAGAAACGGCCATGGGAGGGGGACAACAAGATGAATATGATTTGATTGAACACATACTCCAAAGTCCAACTCCCAATACATTGTCCTTAGAAGAAGTAGTAAAGGAAACCCTGAACAACCATCAAATTGATTTATTCTTAGCCGATTCCAACCCTCTCTATGTCAAAACCATAGAATTCGGCCCTGAGAGAGATTTGAAAATCAATCCATCTCTTTCTATTCTCCAAAACGAAAAGTTGTGCAACATGCTAAAGGAACATCTGGATGCCTTTGCTTGGAGTTACAAAGAAATCAAGGGAGTGCACCCCTTGGTGTGTACTCACCACATTTATATCAAAGAAGGTTGCAAGCCAGTCCATCAACCCTAAAGGAGGATGGATCTAGCTCTTAAAGATATAGTAAAAGAAGAACTGCAAAAGCTTCTAGATGCAAGAGTCATTTACCTATCTCAGATAGTGAGTGGGTCTCTCCTTTGGTGTTGGTTCCAAAGAAAAATGGTAGGTGGAGGATCTGTGTCAATTACAGGGGGTTAAAAAAAGCCACAAAGAAGGACCATTTCGCTCTACCTTTCATCAACCAAGTGTTAGATGGCCTGGCAAGGAAAAAGTTTTTCTCTTTCCTAGATGGATTCAGGGGGTACAATCAAATCCAGATCAGCCCGGAAGAACAAGATAAAACCACCTTCACTTGTCCTTGGGGTACTTTTTCTTATAGGATCCTTCCTTTTGTCCTATGCAATGCTCCTGCCAATTTTCAAAGAACAGTACTGAGTATCTTTGTCGATTTGGTCCATGATGTGGTAGAAATTTATATGGATGATTTTACACCTTATGGAGGTGATTTCCACGAGGCTCTATCTAACTTAGGTAAGGTGATTCACAAATGCATTGAAATGAACCTGTCTCTTAGTCCCGAAAAATGTGAATTCTTGATGACTATAGGGACCGTGCTAGGTCATTCAATATCTCAGCAAGGACTACAGGTGGACCCAAAAAAAATAGCTATCATCCAAAGGGTCCCACCTCCACAAAAGCAGAGAGTTGTCAAAATTTTCCTAGGGTTAGCTCGATACTATCGAAGGTTTATAAAAGAATTTAGTAAGTTGGCTTCTCCTTTATTTGGGTTTTTGGCCAAAGAATTTGAGTATGTATGGTCAAAAATCTACCAAGAGGCCCTAGACACCCTAAAGGACAAGTTAACCACTGCACCAATTCTCCGAGGCACAAATTGGGCCCTTCCTTTTCATAGTCATGTTGATGCCTCACAAAAAGCAATAGGTGCATCCCTAGGCCAGATAGATGAAAAATTGCTTTATGCCATTTACTTTATCAGTAAGAATTTGTCAAAGGCTAAACTGAACTACGCAGTGACCGAAAAGGAGCTCCTGGTTGTTTTGCATCCATTGAACAAATTTAGGCATTATAGTACAGGTTATCAAACATTTGTACATACTGACCATGCTGCAATCAAATATTTAATGAATAAACCTGATGTGAATGCCCAAATAATTAGATGGTTACTTTTACTACAATAGTTTGATCTAACTATTGTTGATAAGCCTGGCAAGGAAAATGTTGTTGAATATTTTTTGTCCATATTAACTTTGCATGTAGGTGAGGAGGGAATGGTTGATGATTAGTTACTGGATGAGCACTTATTCACCATTTCAGTTCTCTCTCCATGGTTTGCTAACATAGCAAACTATTTGGTATCTGCATAGTTCCCACCAAATTTGTCCTCCAAAGAGAAAAGCAAGATTGTGAGGAAGAGTGCCCCCTTCACTTGGATTGGAGGCAACCTCTTCAAACTAAGCCTGGATCAAATTCTAAGGTGTGTCGGTGTTATAGCTCCAAATCTCACTATTATGGTTTGTGATGCTGCACTCATGGCCTAGGGCAACCCCTCCTTCCAGACCTGGTCCAAAATCTAAAAAACAGTGTTTTATTCCCTGTACGCGACATTGCCGTGAGTTAAACGCGTGTATACGCGGGTCCATATATACCCAACCCGCGTATATGTATTAAAACACTTAAAAATATATATAACTACTTATTTTCGGGCAGAGATAGCGGGTTTTACCTGCTGATCACCTGTTAGTGCCCATGGCCTCAACTGTTCCCAACCAATTCCTAACTAAAAAACTACTTTTGGAATTGGTATAAAAAGACATCAAAGGGAAGGCCTAAAGGAGGAGAGAAGAGAGAGAAAGGTTATTATACTGAGATTTTCCCCCTGATTAGGTCTGAAGACCCTTGTGCCTTCTGCACTTCCCCATTTGTACAGGAAACCCTTGTTTCCTTGTGATTTGCTGTTCATCCCTTAGTTATGGCATCATGGAGTGAGTCTTGGAAGGAGATATGCGAGGCTTGAGGCGGGACGGATCCGGAAGGAGGCTGTGCTTGGAGCCTGCAAAGGTTTCTCAGGTGATATTACTCTTTTTGTACTTTCTATTTGTTTATAATAAAGAAACACGTCTTGATTCCCGATATGCTTCTTCTTTATGTTTATGATGTTCATGTTTGAATTTCACGTATGAATGGATGTTTAAAAGTTCATAACTAACTTCCTTCTTGTATAACATAAAGATGATTTTTGTATAAATCTTTGTCCATATACTGCTACATTCTTTGGAATTGTTGGTTTTGCAGGGCAAAGGAGCGAAAGGGACGTGAAGAAGGGTTTGTACCCTTGAGGAACTACCCGAATGTAGGACCTGAGGTACGTCCTTCTTACTTTAGAATTAGCTTTTACTAGCATAATGGCTATGTGTATGCATGTTTCTTTGTTTAGACAACTTTCAGTCTGCTAGGGTTCGACCCAAAAGCCCTAGGGGATAAAAACCCTCAACAGAATTTGCGACTCCACTGGGGACAACACTCTTATTGTTCCTAGTTTGGGTGTTTGTCAAGCCTATCAGGGCTCAGTTGCTTGCTGGTTTATTGTTACTGTCTGGTTTGTTCTTGACTTCTGAGTTTTGCCAGTTTCTTCAGTTTGTTTTTTATTTTTCTTGAAATATTATATATACGCTGTTTTATTTAGTTACAGAAGCGTATAAACACTTGTTGTCTGAAGTAAACCCGCGTATACGTAGGTTTCCTCAGGAACAGTAGCGTATACACGCAGTCTGCACTAAGTACAGTCGCGTATATCTTGCAACTTTCAGGATTTATAAATTTTTATGTTTCTGAAGTTTGTCTGGTGTTTTCAGTCAGTTTGAAACAGTCATTTTTGTCAGTATCAGTTGTTTGTATTACAACAAGCGTCCTTACTCTGATTTCTCTCTAACTATAAGGAGTTTTGGCCTCGTTTTGTGTTTTCAAGCGTCATCATCTTTTTGCTAAAAGCACGCAAGATTTCTTGATTGGAATCTTGGCTGCTCTGAGTTATCAAAGCAGAAAGATTGTTATCAATCTTTGTGTTCAACTTTGCTTTTTGGTGACTTTTTGTTTGCTTAACGAAATCGATTTTTATGACCATCTACTTCTTTGTTTCATCAAAGTTGTCATTTGATACTTTCTTGAAATTGTCTTTTTGATCTTTTTGGTCTTTGTTACCAAAGCTTTCCTTGCTGCCTTCGATTGTTAAAAAGCCTTTTTAAACACATTTTTTTTTTGTTGAGTTTTCATTCTTTGTTGGGTGTCAACTTGCAAAAAGTGTTTCTTGCTTGTTGTTTCAATCGCAAAGTGTCAGTTTTTATTGAGAGCATTTTCAAAAAGGCTTTTTTGTTGCTACTTAAAAGTGAACTTTTTGAAAGTTTTTGTTTTTCTTTCTTGAACATGCTTTTCATTTAGTTTCCTTTTGGTGAATGAAAGTGCTTTATGTTATCTTGAGTTTTGCTTTTAGTATTTAGAAATGAATGGTAGCATATCATATTCAATCTAGATATTGTAAGTGGCAAAAGAAAATTTGATAATAAAAGCAACTTTCATTTCTTGTTTTTAGAGTAGTTTTCAATCTTGCATCGAGCATTTAGTTGTTGCATTAGGATATATTTGCATCTCTTTAGGCATAAATAGTTTTGTTAACTTTTGAGTGTGCAGTGTGAATGAATAGAAAAGAAAAGAAAAGTTTATTTCATTAGAAGTTTCCTTTCGAACCCTGTAGAAATTACTCTTCATCAAAAAACATTGACAAAGTGCACATGCATATAGTTAGGTTTTATTAATTTCTTTTGCGTCGAAAAAACACCACTAGTTTCACTTCCATCATCCTTTGACTTAAAGAACAACCCTTAAAATCAAGCGCTAACTAAAATTAACTAGAACTTTTTCTTTTAAGTTAAATACACAAACACGTTTTAGGATTTTAGGGCCTTGGATTAGGCGAGTGGAGAGTTAACTCTCCAAGGCCATATTAAACGTCAAACATAGGAGTCTGATTAACGAGAGAAAATCCAATAGCATTAGGAAGACCAGGAAAGCTCTGGATTTGGGAGTTAAGCACGAGGGTCTGTAAAGATAAGGAAGAGAGATACCCCCTCTCCTACTTGTCCGAACTTACCTCACGACTGTTCCGCTTGGCTTCTGTGACGAGTTGATATCCATAGTTGCCACTCCTAAGGAACTACATAGGTGGCTGCGGAGGGGAATCCCGTGGCACCTGAGGTCGACGTTGTATCACTCTCAACAGCACTACTGGAGGGAACCCTTACAAAGCTTGGGGGCTTGCATCGGCGTAGACTGTTGTTAGGAGGTCAGTGTAACTTCCTCTGATACCTTCGCTAATAGGCCTGGGCCCTCATCATCCCAGACTATCTTCGGAAGGCCCCTTATTTTCCACTTTCTCGTATTTTGGTGTCCAGACCTAATCACCCGGAGTGGAAATACTTGGAAGTTGTTTGACTGGCTGTATCTTTAGGGACTTTATAGTGGGTGCTCTGTGCTCTTAATTGGCCTAACTTTAAATTTTTTGAGTCTTTAGTTAGATTTTAAACAAAGAATTCAAAGTGGCTAAACGATCTCCTAGACAGTCTCGAAGACTTCGTGGTCTCTCACCACCGAGTTTAGAGCCTTCTCCGAGAAGGCGCAGAGGAAATAATACCGGTGGGTTTCGTCCCACTGCAATTGACGCATCGGGGATTGATCCTCCCCTCGGGGGCGATAGTATTGAAGCAACGCCTGGTACTTCCATAGAACAAGAAAGGAACCCACCAGTTCCTTCTCAAGTTCCCTTACAAGCGGAAGATAGTATTGAGGTAGAAGAACTTTCAGAGTCGTTAGCGGCTTTGAATTCTCCCCTACCATCCAGTCATCCACACGTATTGCAATACGTTGGGACTCCGACGCATAGACCGTCAAGTCCAGGTTACGCTACGCGCTTACCTTCGATGACCACTACTGGAAGCATGGCTTCTACAAGTGCTATGACTGTACAGACTCCTATATCTGTACAAGGGGGTGGAACTATCAACATCCCCTCCGTCTCTTTATTCGGATCTTTTGCTAGCACGTCTTTTGTTGGGTCTACTTCCATTCCGTCCACGAGTGGAAATTCCCAAACAAATGCTTTTGGTTCTCGGTACTTCCCATTTGGCACCCATTCACAGGGCATTCCTTCAGCTCCGTTCGGGGCCGCCACGTCCATGATGAGTGGATCGGCTTTGTTCCAAGGTTTTCCATTCGGAAGTGGTCATATACCACATTCCAACCCTACGATAGGATCTATGCCTTTTTCTTCGGTAGGACAAAGCAGCAATTCTTTCCAAGGTTGGAATAACCCTAGGCTTAGTAGTGCCAGAACTGGGAAACCATTCTTAGGCCAATATGGTAATAGGCCATATACCACGGTTAGTTCGTTCCAAAGTATTCCTCCCCTAGCTTCGGCTTGGAATCCATATCAGGGGTTGTCAACTCCTTACAATCCTTTAGGAGGAAACTTTGATGGGTATGGTGGATATACGACTGGAGTTGGTCAAACTCCTAGTTTTGCTGGGTCACAAGGCCTGCCTTTTGGCTCAACGGGTTCTACTGGTTACTTCGGGCAGCCTGGTGCCTTCCAAAATCTAGGTCAATCTTTTAAGAGCTTCGGGAGTGCCGCCTAATCAGGGTGGAATCCCCAAGCTCCGCCTAGAGTTCCATTTCTGGAAACGTTAAACTTGCCAGACCTCACTAAGTTAACTAATGACCTAATCAAGTATAATCCGGCCTGGCCTCCGGTCCCAACTAAACTCCCTTCGGATATTCCAAAATTCGAAGGGAAGAGTGGTGAGGATCCGGGCGACCACATAACCACGTTCCACTTATGGTGCTCATCGAACTCCCTGATCGACGACTCGGTTAGGTTGAGATTATTTCAACGCACCTTGACTGGAAACGTGGCTAAGTGGTATATAGAGTTGCCTTGGGGCATCTTTACATCATTCGCCGACTTAGCTAACATTTTCTTGAACCATTTTCAGTTGCCCGTCTGGTATGATGCCGAAACTAAACTACTGGCTACTTTTCGTCAGGATTGGGCAACTCACATTTCCGATCACATTCAGGAATGGAGACGGAGAAAGAGGCTCATTAAAGCCGAAATCCCTCCGAAGTACCGTCTCGAGTGGTTCTTGAAGTCTTTGATACCTGAGATCTCCAAGGATGTCTCCATGTCTGGGGTCTATTCCGAGGAGCAAGCCATTTTTAGGGCCCAGCAATTAGAACTGATCTACTCTCAATCTGAGATCCTACAAAAGTACTTGCCAGATGCTCCTGGGTCTAAGGTTGATGTAGCTAAGCCGAAGCCAGGTCCCCACGCGGATGGTATTGTTGGGTCAGTAGACACAAATACGGTGAACTTGTTGAATCAATTGCAGCAGTTGTCTTTACAAACTGCTTCTAACAACCAAGTCACATCGTCTAATCCTTCCGCTTCCCAAAATTCTTCAATTAATGTCGTCCAATCTGATAATCCCAAAGGAAGTCAAAATTCCAATGGGAAAAAGAAAGGACGAGGAAAGAAAAAGAACCAGGATGGGAAGCCTGATGCAAACAAATCCGGAAATAATGCTGGTGGAGGTAGAAATGAGTCGAAAAAGAAAGTTAAGTTTCCATGCAAGTTGTGCGGTGGAGACCATTTAACTCATCTTTGCCCCAAGATTGAAGACGCTCAGTGCTTGTTAGGGCAGCAAGGGACTTCTAGTTCCCAAGCCGTGTTAACCAACCCTTTTCCCCAAGGGCAGAAACTTCTTGCCGGCGCGAGTTCAAACCCTAGGACCTCCGCAGGGGGCAACCAGGAAGGGGAAAAATCATCGAATGTTTTCATGATGGGTTCTAACGTCCATGTGGATACCCAGTCACGTGATTATGGTGAAGCCGAAACTTCCAAGGATAAGGCTTTTCTCGGAAGTACTGACCTTCATATCGAGCGACCCCCTGTCGAGACTATACCACGGATACCGAAAGGTTCCACTAAACACGCGACGATTAATCCTAATGCTAGGGCTGCCCAGAATTACTCCATTGTGGAGGATCTGGCTCAAAGTCCATGCGCCATGTCTGCTTTAGAGGTTCTCCAGCCGTGTCTGGCTCAGAGAAGTGCTTTACTTTCCGCAATTGGGGCAGTAGATCCAACTAATTATTTAGTGCTCACTTTCGACATGTTAAATGTCAAAAAGCGACTCCCTCATCACATGGCTTTTCAAATAAAGTCTACATATCGGAAAATTAACATTTTTCGAACTGTTATTGATGAAGGGGCTTCCACGTGCGTCATGTCGATGTCATGTTGGAAGGCTATTGGATCACCTTCGGCCGTTCCTTCACCTACCGTCTTGACTGCATTCGATGGCCATTCTCATAAGCCACATGGGATTATCTCGGCCTTTCCTATATGTGTTGGGGGGAAGGTTGTTAATATTGAAGTGGAAGTCGTCGATGCCAACCTAGATTATAATCTCCTCCTAGGAAGGAACTGGGTATACAAAATGGACGCCGTTGTTTCGACTCTGTTTCGTGTCATTTGCTTTCCTCATGAGGGGAAAATCGTAAAGGTGGATCAATTAGATTATTGTCCAGGTGATCCTCAAGCAACTTTCGAATCTACTGTTCCTTTAGTGGATAACCCTCGTTCACCTACTGAGAATCTAGGAGTAGGGATGTATTCCTCGTTGATGGGTACTTTTGAGTTTCCCTCTCCTATCGCTAAAATCAATGCCATTTCATCATCTAGGGATTTTTCTCGATATGGGTTCTTTCGAACTCGTTATTTTTCAGACCCCTAGACCTTGCCTTCACCTATGACCACATTAGTTGAAGGAAAAGAGAATGGAATGGCATTTCCTATATCTGCAGCTAAGCTTAGATATCAGTCTATCGTGAACTCTGCAGACAACCATTCTACTCCTTTTTCTAAAGAGGAGCCAGATGGCGATGTGGCCCTTGCTTGGAGCCTTGATTCTACCTCTGCTTTGGACTGCTTAGATTCAGTTTTACCATCGGAAGAAGCAATTCTTGAAGCAATGATGGGTATAGATCGACCTTGGGAAGATTTACACCATCATTCATACTTTCTTCCTCCATTGCAAGAGGTAGAGTCTAGATTCTCCAAGCTCTATTCTAGTGATGTTTGTACGGTGTCAAACCCTTTGGCTCCAGCACACATTCATGCCGAAGGTAATATGTCGGTGATTTCAAAAACAACACCTATAAACATCTCTAGGGACCCTAACACAATTGAGAATCTCTTCATCGGAATTGAGTGTTCCCCTGAAGAAATTCAAATTTACACCGACCTGTTTAAAGAATTTCGGGATGTATTTGCTTGGTCTTATGAGGAAATGCCTGACATTGACCCATCTATAGTCCAACATGAGATCAAGACATACGAAAACGCCAAACCTGTCCGTCAAAGGCTTCGGGCGGTCAACCCTAGGAAAGCAGCAGCTATCAAAGCGGAAGTGGAGAAGCTGCTAAAGGCGGGTTTTATATACCCTGTTCCTCTTACTGATTGGGTTTCTAACCCAGTCCCTGTAGATAA
>APFE031424990.1:96755-119483 GCA_000404065.3 Pinus taeda
GCAGAAGCATCCAATACCATGGACCGAAAACCATCGCGTCCAAAACCATGGACCGAAAACCATCGCGTCCAAAAAACATGTGCGAAAATCATGCAAAAAACCATAGGTGGGTCTCCCCAACCTAACATAGGGTCCAAAACCAAAATTTTCCGGGGTGCTGCCCGAGACCCCATAAAGTGGGGTTACGGGTACCCCTCAAACCCCCTGTTAACTATGTGGAAAGAATATAACACAACCCAACAATTCTGAGGTCCAACAGTTTACATGGTCATGGCATTGAATGCAACCCCTAAATCAATGAGTCCGTTGGGGTCTACAATGTTGTTAATAAGTACATCCACTACTAGGCTACCAGGATCCAAATAATTTGGGGAGATGATCTTCCCAAGCATTAGATCAGCTAATTTCCCCACAACATTGATAGTGGGGGCATCTCTCCTATGCCTATCCCACCTCTTGAAACATTTTTACCTGATGAATTTATTATATAAGTGATAATATTTGATATCCTAAAGGAGAGGGATTTTGACACAGAGTTTTTTCATTTCTCCAAGAAGTTCAACCTCTTATGGAGTGTGTGATTTGGGATGGACCAACCTTTAAGGATAGGGAGGTGGATTGGCTCAAGGAGTACTTTCTTCCCTCTCTTATTTAAGATCTTCCATTGGAGAAGGTTGGGGAGCATTTGGAGGTACCTTCTCGGACTTAAGGTTGATTTCTTGGATTTCTACAACATAGGTAGGTTTTGTCGTTGCTACAACACCCTCCAAAATTATGGCCTCTATTCAATTTTGGGGCCTCTTTTGTATTTGGATGATGTCGTCACAAACATTAAGTGTCTTCATGCATGTTTTCTCTAAGTATTCTTGTTCCTTTTTGAATAAAATCAAAGTGTTGTCTTTTAGCACATGCTAGTGTCACATGTCACATATATGTGGTTTTGACTTGGTTCAAGGGATGATCTTTGTGTTAATGAGTTATTCTTACCAAGTAAACATATATCACACTCATTTACAAAGTTTTAAACATTGTCACATAATTTTTTTCATCATCATCGCAAAGTGTATCTTTGGTGTTGCACTTGAAGTAATCCATCACAATGTCATCACATTGAGGAAAGTATGATGTTCATTTGTTTTAGGTGGTCTATGCTGTGTCGTTAAGTATTCTAAGTGTGGAGCATACTCAAGTATTATAATTGGTCACTTCAATTTCACTAATCCCACAATTTTTCAGATCTAAATAACTTCTTGACCAAACAACCTAACATCACATAACCCTCCTAAACTATGCACTATGCAGTCTCAATCCTCAAGCCTCACCTTGCGTCTTGGCACTACACAATGCATAGTCCCTACCTTCCCAGAACTATGCACTATGTAGTCACAGTGCTTAGCCTTGACCCTTGAGCTCCAATACTGAGTAGTGCTTTCTCTCAGCCAATCTCTCTTATGCACTACGCAGTCTCAAGCATCAAGCCTCAACCTTGAGCCCTTAAACTATGCAATTATGCTATCCCTTAGCCTTTGTCCCTCCAGAAATATGAAGTAGGCAACCTCAAGCCCCAAGTCCTCAACCTGACTTCTTGAGTCCCTCAAATGCACAGATGACAAGCCCTAGCCTTCCTAAATTGTGCACTGTATAGTGTCAAGGCTTAGTCCTTGACCCTGGCATCCTGACCTACACAACTGTGCAATCCCTGAGCTTGATTCCCAGCCTGTTACCTGGTTCTAGCTCAGTTAATGGATTTTTATGCATCATGTTATACTAAGGGTTTTATTAGATTGATATTGTCTTGCCCTGAGTGGATTTCAGTTACAACTATTCTATCATGCTATGACATAATGGTGATGAAAGGATGAAGGAAGAGACCTTGCTAGAAGGCACCTTTAAAGATGCAAGAACAAGTTGATCAATCGAGAGAAGACAATAGGACATTAGTTGTGACAACAGTTGGAGATCAAGTTTGCATTGAAGACTCTTATCTTCAAGCCATAAGGAGGAAGAAGAATAACACATGCAAGTGTCAAATATCACATATATGTGGTTTTGACTTGTTTCAAGTGATGATCTTTGTGTTAATGAGTTATTCTTACCATGTCAACATATATCGCACTCATTTACAAAGTTTTAAACATTGTCGCATAATTTTTTTCATTTTCGTCACAAAGTGTATCTTTGGTGTTTCACTTGGAGAAAGACATCACAATGTCATCACATTGAGGAAAGTATGATGTTCATTTGTTTTAGGTGGTCTATGTTGTGTCGTTAAGTATTCTAAGTGTGGAGCATATTCAAGTATTATAATTGGTCACTTCGGTTTCAATGAGATTATTCAGATCTAAAGAACTTCCTGACCAAACAACCTAACATCACATAGCCATCCTAAACTGTGCATTGTGCAGTCTCAATCCTCAAGCCTCACCTTGCCTCTTGGCACTACGAAATGCATAGTCCCTGCTTCCCAAAACTGTGCATTGCGTAGTCTAATGCTTAGTCTTGACCCTTGAGCTCCAGAACTGAGTAGTGATTTCTCTCACCTAGTTTATTTTATGCACTACACAGTCTCAAGCATCAAGCCTCAACCTTGAGCCCTTAAACCCTATAGTTATGCAATCCCTTAGCCTCTGTCCGTCCAGAAATATGAAGTAGGCAACCTTAAGCCCCAAGCCCTCAACCTAACTTCTTGAGTCCCTCAAATGCATAGATGACAAGCTCTAGCCTTCCTAAACTGTGCATTGTGCAGTGTCAAGGCTTAGTCCTTGACCCTAGCATCCTGGCCTACACAACTGCGCAATCTCTGAGCCTGATTCCCAATCTGTTACCTAGTTCTAGCTCAGTTAATGGATTGTTATGCATCATGTTATACTAGGGGTTTTATCAGATTTTTATTGTCTTGTCATGAGTGGATTTCAATTACGGGTATTCTATCATGCTATGATAGAATGATGATGAAGGAATGAAGGAAGAGACCTTGCTAGAAGGCACCTTCAAAGATGCAAGAACAAGTTGATCAATCGAGAGAAGACAATAGAACATTAGTTGTGACTACAGTTGGAGATCAAGTTTACATTGAAGACTCCTATCTTCAAGCCATAAGGAGGAACAAGAATACCATGTTCATATTTCAAGAAGACACAAGAAAGCAACAAAAAAGAGTGGCTTGACACTACCATGTCATCACACAGTCCATGTCATGTCATGTCAAGAGTCATCATGTGCTACATCATTTTGTGGAATATGTAAATTCTATATTGGAAAAATGTAATGAAACTTGGAAGTCCAAGAGTCATCTATGTAATGTGAAAAGTCATGTAGGAAGTCAAAAAGGTCATTGAGAATTCAAACAGTCACGAGGGTAGCCCAATTGTCAGAAGGGAGGTGAATGCTCACCATTTGTTATATATACACCTTCATTGCTCATGTAAATGAATATTCACCTTGGCTCCTCCCACTAGGAATTAGAGAGGAAAATAGTTCTCTTGGAGGAGCAAGAAGTTTCTCTAACACTCCACTATTGGGGCTAGTGGTGTTCACTGGCTGGATGCATCTTGGAACTTTTTCTTAATTCAAAAGCTCTTTGAGCCAACACACTTTCATGCATATGTCATAAATATTGCAAGACTATTATTTGAATGTTTGCGATGTATGTTGTTTTCATTTGTACTAAGGAAATTGAACTATTTAGGTGGCTTTGGTACTTATCTTGTTGAAGGTGTGTTGTATATGTGTTAACAATCATTGCTTCTAAGTGAGTTATTTCACTAGTGGTCCAACGGTTCATGTATATGTCATGCTCGTGTGTCTTTTCTAGATTAGTATTATTACTTGTCTTTAAAAGGCTCATTTTTCTCTCCTCTTTCGATAGAATAACCTTAATACATTTCACAGCTAAAGAACTGCAAGGCATACTCACTTGCTGATATAAAATTACTTGTGTATAACTCTTTCATGCCAAACATTGAAGCCAAGGCATATCTTTAAGAATACATGGAAGCCAAGCCTTTATTCTGGAAGGGCTCCCATACCAAATGGTGTGAAGTATAATAAGGAATTTTCATTAGGGATATCTCCTTGCATGTTGGCAGTATCTGGCACAATCAACATATTGGTGCTAGAAGGAGGGAAACCACCTTTTTATGGCTGAAAATTCTTCGCATCCTACAAGCAAAACTCTATGCAAGGTAGTATCATTCCCATTTCCACTCCTATTCATACTCCTAAAAATGAAGAAATTGTTCAGTCTAGCCTGAGACAATCCTTTGAAGTTACTTACAATCAATTCCAAACTATACGACCCATCACCACCAATTTGCAAAATCTATTGGTCCGCTTCTTGTCGTTGTGATTCTAGCTCATAAGCTTGTAAGAAAATAAGTAACCCACCATGGCATTCTTATTTCGTTGGTGAAAGATTTTGTTATATCAACCCTCAAAGAGCTAGTTGACCTTATGGAGAAATGAGGGGAATTTCCACCTGTTGAGCAGAAGATGGACAATGAAGGAGAATATGATCATTTTTTTGATGAGCAGCACCCAGATCACATCACAGATCCTAAGGGTGAGAGAGAAGACTCTTCAAATTCAGAAGAAGAACATGAAGACAAAGACGAATACATGGCTGACGCAAATTTGGATTAGATGGCCCAAGGGCCACTCGATCTTTCGGCCAATCTTCAAAAGATTCCCAAACATCCGGAAAAATTATTGTCAAAGTTTGATCCAGGCAAGAAGACTAAAGCGAAAGATCATATATATGAGTTCTACATGCATTTACAGATGCTTGAGGCATGTTCTAACGATGCTGCTTGCAGACTTTTTCTGTATAACTTAGAAGGTAGAATGTCTATATGGTATAACAGTCTTCCAGCCAATTCAATATGAAACTAGAGGGGGTTTAAGAAGATGTTTCTTAAGAAATTTGTTGACGATAAGAATCCTGCCATGTTTTTGAAATAACTTGGGAATTTGAAAGTGGGGGAAAAATAACGAATTAAATATTTTAATCAAAGATTCATGCAATTATTAACTAAGTTCCCCGTGGATGTGAAACCTCATGATGCTATTACTAAAGATTATTACACATCTGCCTTGCCGACTAACATTTCTATTTTCGTAAAGAGAGATAGATGATGATGATTCTAAGAATTCCAAGGAAGATGGTGAAAAGAACCAGGCCTCTTCTAGTAGAACAAAAGACAAGGATTCTTTTGACATGGAGAGCTTGAACAGGTCTTTGAAGATACTCATGAAAAAAGTTTTCAAATTGAAGAGACGATCAAGCGAGGCATCAAATACCAACAACATATTTTCCAGGCCACCATTCTTGAAAAGAAACAACAATTCACAATAGGCCAAATCTTCTCAAAGTTACAACACAGTGTTCAACATTGAAAATATGGGCATGGATAATTTTTGCACTTTCCATCAAGAGAAACATTCTAAGAAGACATGCCCACAATGGAATCACAATATGAACACTATGATGGAAAGCCTTGTTGATACTCTTTTGATAGAGGAATAGTCTAAGTAGAATGAAGAGACAAGCAAACCTGTCGTGAGTAAAGACAATGTGAGTGTAGGAAATTTGGTTAACATGCTCAATATTATGTACAATGCTGACAAACATAGTGTTGATCAACAACCAATGAGTGAAGCTCCCCTTAAGCAATCAATTCATTGTTACAATCTAAGGAGCAAAGGACCTGTTTTTGAGAAGGAGATCAATAAATAGTTGTTACGCAAAATTCTGCCACCTTCGAATCCCACTCATAACTCATAGAACAAGTATGTATGTGCTCCTACTTCAAAGAACACTTGCAGAAACAACAAAAGAAATTCCACCAGTCCCATTATTGTAGATAAAACTACACCACCTGACTCATCAACACAACCCATTGCAATGGTTAACGCATATTACAATATTTTGGAAGATATGAAGAGAGCTCGTGCAAACATATCACTCTTTGAGCTCACAAGGATAATGGTCCAGTGTGACTTGATTCTCCAAGCACTCTTATTGATCCAAATGGATCCTAGAAAACCCTCTAAGTCTTCTAAAGATCAAAACTATCACAAAAGAAGAAATCTTAGAAATAACGAATAACACTATGGGAAGGCAAAACATGAAGAAAACAGTGAAATGAGGCCTATCAGAGGCTTGAAACAACTCTGCACAGGAGCCGCCGGATCTGGCCGATCAACGGTCCATATCCGATCGACATATCGCAATTGGTGATGGTAGGTGGAGGCTATCAGAGGTGACCATATAAATGTTGTGATAGCGATTAGCGGGGTCAACGAGGACCGTCGATCAAGCGCGTAGATTGACAACCTAGGTTAACTCGCGATATTGCAATCGGCGATTACAGAAGAGCGCTTACAAGCGGCCCGGGGGTCTATGCGATATGCGATTGCGATCAATCACATTGCAATATTGCATTGGAGATATGCAAAGGAGCGGGGCCGATAACAACTATGACTGCGATAGCTGGACCTGATAAAATTATGAATGATATTTGATATATTTTGGGATCCGGAAAACAAAGTTTTCCTTTATATTTCTTATTTTCATTAAATAAACGAAATACAACGGATAAAGCGCCGATGCGATGAAACTGGACCTGAAAGGGTTTATTAATGCAATTGTATATTATTTCAAGTCTGATATGAGTCATTTTGCAGGATTTTCAATGTTTTAATGTATTTTTAAATACAAAGAGAAATCACGAAATGAGGGGGATTTTGGGTGGGCCGTAGGTGGTAAGTGGTTTTGGTCGAGCTCCGCTTGAGCCCATACAGTGGCTGCCATGTGGCCAGGCCCGAAAAGAGAAAACCACCCTTTTCAAGCGGTTAACTCCCGTACGCCTAAGCTGCCCGAAATGAACCTTAATCGTTGGATCTAGATCCCTCATATCAATGGTGGAGATGCGATAAGCGACATAAAGGAGGACCCAATAGGAGTTATAAGGCAGAATTTATAATATTTCAAATTCGATAAACAACAAATTGGCGGATTTTCACAATTTTACGTGTATTTCTCTGTGTAAACATAGAACGACCATGTTTGGGATTTCGAAGGCATCGATGGTCCATTCTGTACAGAACAGGTGGCCAACATTCCTGAAGGCGTTTAACAATGATTGACAATGCTCAGAGGGGTATTCAAGCGGATAGAGGTCAGGAGCCAGAGAGCCCGAGAAGGGGAAACGAACAGACAACACCGATTGGCTTTAAAGCCACAAAAGATAGAAGACAGAGACAAGCAATGTTGAGACAGAGAGAAAACAGAGATAGAGAGTCAGTGATGAGAGTCTGTGTACTCAGAAAGACTTGGGGGATCCAAGTAAAGCCTTGTTTTTCTGTATCTGTTGTGTGTGAGACTCAAATTGAGCTCACTTTTGTAAAAACTCTACTTTTGAAGACATAATAGAGAGGTCACCACTGAAGGCTCGACCAGGAGACGTAGCCCAGGAGTGTTTGGTGAACTCCTTATTAAACTTGCTATGTTTATGTGTGTTTGTCTAGTATGTTCTTTAACTACTTCATTGTCTATGTATTTCACAATCTTATCGATCCATTGCACAAAGTAACATAGGCAAATCCATGCACATGAGTCTGTAATACCTTAATAATTGTCTAAGATCTCATTATCAGATCACTCATCACACACTCCAATAGGTAAAGAGGGTTCTACATCACATGTAATGTATGGTAACTCTCGTGATATCCTTGAATCTATTGTAAATGTTGTGAATTTAAATTTCAACACTCTATGCCAACCTTTTCTATTAACTTTCAAAATTTTCAATTATAATGTTCACAATTGTTTAATTGATTCTAGTGCATTCGCAAATGTGATGCCATTGTCAATTTCTAAGAAAATCAATGCACAATGGGATAAGACAAATGCACATATTATATAGTAGGACAAATCATTTTTCCAAGCTATAGGTGAACTTAGGAATGTTCTTAACTAGATTTCATATGATCACAAAGTTCATCAGTGTATCAATATTGTGGTTGTGGACATTCTAGAAGCATATGGTTCATTGTTAAGCAGAGATTGGTCCAACAAACTTCAAGGATACTTTGCGACAGATTGGTATCACTTATGGATTCCATACAAGGGCATAAATAATCATATTCGAGTCGATAGTGAGCCCTACATGAAGCGTACCATGACACAACTTGAGGAGAAAAATGAATCGATAGATTTCACATACGTCATTTTTGGAAATTGTCTTTTGGAGGTTGATCACAAGTGTTATCTAGCTCAACCTTCGCTAGTCCCACCAAATGAACGGTTGGAACTCCTTCGTAGAAATCCAACTGGTGATAATGACCTTTCTACAATAGACGTGGGTAATACTAGTGTAGGACATAGCTATAAAATTTCTAAGTTTTGGAATTTATATTTTGATGGTTCAAAAATGTAGGAGGGTTGTGGAGCTGGTTGTGTTTTAGTCGACCCACAATAGAGAAAATATTTGATCTCTTTCCACTTGGACTTTGAGTGCACCAACAACATTGTAGAATACGAAGCACTCATCTTGGGTTTGAAAAAATCCATTGACCTCAAAGTTTAGGCACTCAAAGAGATAGGTGACTCTAAGAGGTATCTTAAAGGTTATAAACAAGAGGTATGACAATTAATTTCTCAATTCCAAGCTTTCAATATTATTTTTGTTCCCAATATTGTTAATGTCGCTGTTGATGCATTAGAAAATTATTCTGCTAGGTTGCCACCACTAAGCGATGGATTTTCTATAGAAATGATTTATAATCCATCCATACTCGATAATATCACTAACTTTCACGTTTTCAATGATTGCTAGTAGATGCTGGACTCCATGGCGAATGTTGATATATTTAAGGATGCAACACACACGAGTAAAGAAAATCCCAAGCCCAAGGGCATGATGTCACTTGAAAAGTTTTATGACTTGCAAAATCGCTTCAAGGCACCTGTGAACTTGAATACTCACAATTCTAATTTGTTTCATGAGAAAATTAATCTTGGTACAAAACAAGATCCGAAGTATGTCAATCTCGGAACTTGCTGCACACCCTAAGAGCAACATGCTTTCATCCCTTCTTTTTAAGTAGTACCGGGATATTTTCATGTGGACATATGATGATCTCATAACTTATGACATGCAAATTATCAAGCACGTGATTCTAATAAATGAAGGGGCAAAGCCTTTTCAACAGAAGTTGTGGAAAGTTCATTCGATGCTTGAACCTATGATTCAAAAAGAGTTACAAAAGTTGCTAGATGATCAGATCATATTTAAAGTGTGAAATTCAAGGTGGGTCTCTAATTTAGTCCTTGTGAGGAAGGAGTCCAGATAAATATGCTTGTGCATAGATTTCCACAATCTTAATCATGTCTCAGACTAGGATAACTACCTAGTGTTGTTAATGGAGCAAATTTTGCAACCCGTATTGGGGTCAAAAATGTTTTCCTTGTTGGACGATTTTTCAGGCTACAACCAGGTTCTAGTGTCGGAACCTGACAGACATAAGGTAACTTTTCGAACTGAGTGGGGCATGTTTTCTTTCAAGAGAATGTCGTTTGGATCGATTAATGCAGGTGAAACTTTCTAATGTGTGATGCAATTCACATTCTAGGGTCTGATTAGTCAAAGTAGAGTGGTCTACATTGATGATGTAACAGCATATTAAAAAATAAAATTAGGCCACTTACGCCATTTGAAATAGATTTTTGAGTGATGATGTAAATACAGGATATTGTTCAATCCTAAGAAAAGAATTTTCATAGTGTCTGAGGGGAATATCTTGGGCCACATTATTGCAAAAAATGGGATTAAGGTGGACCCTGAAAGGGTCAGAGATATTACGTAGATTCCATTCCTCGTGAGCAAGAAAGCCATGTAGGCTTTCTCGGGGAAAATTAACTTCCTCCGCAAATTCATCTTCGACTATGCACAGATCATGAAATCAATGTAGGAGATGGTAAATAAGGATTCAATATACAAATGGGATAAAAGGGAAAAGGGCACATTCTCCCGCATAAAGCAAGATATCATAGAAGCACCAACGTCGTTCATTCCATACTTCAACAAATATTTCCTACTCTACACTTTCACTTCTGATTCTTCTCTTGTTGTCATTCTCATGCAAAAATATGATCAACATAATGAGTAGCCTATATCATTCAGGAGTGCTTTCTTAAAAGAGCATGAACTTAACTATCTTGCCATGATAAAAAAATATTGTGCAGTCTACAAGGTGGTAAAACACTTTTGGCCTTAGCTTCTAAAGAATCATTGTGTTATCTTTGTGCCACACCCAATGGTTAGATCAATATTTGTTCAATAAGAGCTGGGTGAAAGAAGGGTGACCTAGATGACTAGATTACAAGAGTACAATCTAGAGTTCAAACCAATCCACACCATAAAATTCCATGGCTTTTGTCGGCTGTCAGTCTATTCGGTAGATGCACCAGAAGATGATTCTTCTGGATGGGAGCAGGAGATTGAAATGTATAATATTGAATGTGCTGATGCCAATGACACACCAACCTCTTGCTACATAGATGTGCGACAATACCTTGAGCACAATACTCTTCCCTCTCACTTATCTGCACAACAAAAGAGGGTAATTAGATTGAAATCTCTATCTTATCAGTTGATACATCGAGTGCTTTTTAGAAAGCACCATAACAAAGTCCTACTCAGATGATTGGAAGCACCATATTTAGAAAAGGTTCTACATGACCTCCATGATGGACCATCTAGAGGACATTTCGCGGGTGACACAATGGTGCACAAATTTATGCGGGCCAATTTTTATTGGCCCACACTTTTCAATGATTATCACGCTTATGCTCGCAAGTGTCCAATATCTCAAATATATGACGACTGAGAAAAGAAGTCAGTCACCCCATTACATCCCATCATTGTAGAAGAACCATTCCAAAAGTGGGGTCTAGATGTTATCGGTGAGATATTTCCATACTCATTGAAGAAACACCGCTATATTCTCATTGCTACAAACTACTTCACACAATGGACATAAGAGATTCCCCTCAAGCAGGTGAATGATCAAGAAGTCATTATATTCCTTGAACATAATTCATTACCAGGTTCGACGTTCTTACTTCACTTGTTTTTGACAATGCAACGTATTTTTCATCGTTGAAACTTTATGATTTTGCATTGGAAAATGAAATTGTATTGAAACACTCATATAATTATTATTCAGAGGGAAACCATCTTGTTAAATCAACTAATACAAATCTTATATGCATAATAAAAAATATTATCTTCTCTGAACAAATGAACTGACATTCTACTTTGGTGAATGCTCTATGAGTTGATCGTTTCATGCCTAAACCTTCTCTAAATACTTCTCCTTACTTCCTAGTGTATGGTAAAGAAGCCATCCTAACTCCAAAAATCTACCTATCTGTCCTTCAAATTTCACAAGAATCCCAAGGTAAGCCTTAGCTCTTGGTTCATAGTAGGATAGACACCCTCCTTAAGCTACAAGAAGAAAGGAAGAAAACAAAATAATTTTTTTCTCTTCACCAAAGTCGTATCAAGAGATGGTTTGACAAGAAGTCTATAGGGAAAAGTGAATTTAGTGTGGGTGACATTTTCTTAAAGTGAGAAAAATCCTATGAGGGTAAGGGGAAACACACTAAGTTCCAATCCCTGAGGATTGGACTGTATGTTATTCTCGAGAAGCTTGGCCATCACACTTATCACCTCCAATATTTGGATGGGAAGACTGACCCTCTTCTTGTAAATGGCCAAGATTTGAAACAATATTTACAATAAGAGTCTAGGGTTGTGCCCTACCCTATGTACATATTCTATTTTTTTATTTGGTCATGTTCGATTTTGCATTTCATTTTGTTAGTTCCTTGTGAATAAGTGTCATGTGTAAATGTGTTTTCTGGTTCCAATGCATGTGGTGGAATTGAAAAGAGCCTTGTGACACTACAACATTTGGCTAACCTTCAATATTTCTTCTTCATATTAGTTATTCCTTTTGGTCGATGATGTTCTGATGGAAAATATGATCATTGCGTAAGGAAAGCCTTTTGTCAAACCATGATATTTGTGTCTATTTTGGAAACCTCGTGCCTACACTCGGTTCTTTATGTTTCGGTGTTGTCTACACTTATCCACTCAAATAGAGAAGGTAAAGGGGAAAATCTAAATGAGAAAACCAATCTCATAGGTCTTATATATACTTCTCTGAAGGAGCAACCTCTTATGTTGTCAATAATTCGGTATCCCTCTTCTGCCCATGAAATGAATAAGTGTCGATGCACAATCCTATATAAAATAAATAAATAAGAGTACAAGAAGAGAAAAGATTCTTGCATAGGGAGGTGAATCAAGAAACTTCGTCGGCGTACTATCCAAGTTCACTGATAGCAAAGAAATTCTTGTGTTCCTGAAGTGACTTCGTCAGGGTACTATCCAGGCCTGTTAGTAGCAGAGCAACGCCAAAGATTAAAAACTATACTCTGAAAATCTAAAGCTTGTGAACTACATTACCCTTGATGTTTCAAAACATTTTTATATTGTTGGCCTTATGTTTGTGTTTAATTGAGAGAAGGGATGAAGGGGACTATGTTTATGCATAGGGTTAGTGGGGAAGCCAGGGTAATCTGAATGATGAATCAATACCCCCTAAGGACTAGACCCTGCACGAAAGAATTAAGCAAGGAAAATAAGCTATAATTCTACCAGTGTGTCGCCAAGTGTTGTCGTTGCTCCAACAACCTCCAAAATTTTGAAGCCTACTTTGTCTTTGCATGCTATCGTCACAAACATTAAGTGTCTTCACGTGTTTTTTCTCTAAGTATTCTTGTTCCTTTTTGAAGAAAACAAAATTGTCGTCTTTTAGCACAGGAAAGTGTTGCATGTCGCGTACATGTGGTTTTTTCTTGTTTGAAGGTATACTATTTGTGCTAATGAGTCATCCTTACCATGTAAAACATATATCACACTAATTTCCAAAGTTTTAAGCATTGTCACACAAGTGTCGTCACCGTCGTCGCAAAGTGTACCTTTGGTGTGACAGTTGGAGTAAGCCA
This sequence comes from Pinus taeda, assembly GCA_000404065.3. NCBI lineage: Eukaryota > Viridiplantae > Streptophyta > Pinopsida > Pinales > Pinaceae > Pinus > Pinus taeda. Next base: position 109,834 of record APFE031424990.1, read on the forward strand.
TCAAAATATCATTGAATTGAAGAAAGTATGTTGTTCATGTTTTCTAGGTGGTTTGTGTTGTGTGTAGGTTTTAACCACATATAAAAATTTACCTGCATAAGAATTCTAAAACATATAAAATAAACAATGCTAGAGAAAAACACATAAAACACATATACACAAAGATTTCCCCTGGATACCAAAACCGGGACTACCTGACTGATTTTTCATTATATTCCTTTCAATATTACAATACATATTTATACATGGCAAAGCATCCAATACCATGGACCAAAAACCATCGCGTCCAAAACCATGTGCAATATTCTTCAAAGTGTCCACCTTTACCAGCAACACCTTTTTGTCTTCTATCATATCCCTCACAAAGTGATACTGAACATCAATGTGCGTTGTCTTTGAATGATAAGCAGGGTTCTTTGCCAAGAAAATTGCACTTTGGCTTTCGCAGTCTATCCTTATAGCTCCCTGTACTAACCCCATACTTGAACACAATCTCTGCAACCAAACTGCTTCCTTGCTTGCATGAGTGGCTGCCATGTATTCTGCCTCTGTAGTTGATAATGCCACTACAAATTGTTTCTTACTCATCTAGTTGGATGCACCTCAAAATAGGTTAAACACATACCCACTTGTAGATCTTCTCTGATCCAGATCTCCAGCCCAGTCTGCATCAACAAAGCCACATATGTCCAAAACTATGTCCAATCCTGGTATTCCTAGGTAGCATAGACCATAATCACTAGTTCCACACAAATACCTAAAAACTCGCTTCACTATTGTCCAATTTTGCTTCCTTCGTTTTGACATAAACCTAATCAATACTCCCATTGCATGTGTAATGTCTAGTCTACTACAGATCATTACATACATGAGGCTACCGACTTTACTTGCATATGGAAGATAGGACATGTCCTCTTCCTCTTCTTGTGTCTTAGGACACTACTTAGCAAATAAATCTACACCTATAGGAATAGGAAACTTCACTCATTTACTATCATTCATATTAAACCTCTGTAGTATTGTCTTGACATACTTCCTCTAGTTTAACCAAAGCTTCCTCCTTGCCTGACCTTGTTTAATTTGCATGCCCAAAATATATTTTGGAGCACCAATATATTTCATGTCGAATTTGGTGGACAATTGGGTCTTCAATTCTTGCATAATCTCTTTTTTATTTCCAATGAGCAACATATCATCCACATATAATATTAATAAATAAGGCGGTCACCAATCAATTTAAATAGTGATATTCTTTTCTTCTGGCGAAGCCAAGTCTCCGTATATATGTGTAAAATTTCTAATACCATATCCTTGGTGACTGTTTTAACCCATACACAGACTTTTTTAACTTGCATACTAGTTCTTTCTTACCACTACAACAGAATGATATTTCAACTCTCCACTCAACTTTGATTGGATTGCATTGCAGTCTTTCTTGCAGCCAATTACCCTTGATCTAAATTTAGAGCTTGAGGAGGTAGTTTAGTTTAGGAGCTCTCAATCATGGCTCATATATCATGAACAAAGCCTGTTTTCTCAGGTGTTCCCAATAGGTCCTAGTTGTTACACCACGGAGGCCTTTAGCCTAATCAACATCAACATAAGGGTTCTTTCCAAGTATAGAGAGTCTCAGTTCAATTTCAAGATAGAGATTTACAAAATTAATGAGGGAGGATTATCAGTTATGTTATTATGTTAAAGGTGATAAAAAGTCTTCCTAGGTACCTCTCAATGGTGCTACACTTGTGTTCTCAACCTCATGCTGCATAAGTGTTATTAGCCCAACTAGTCTTGGAGTGCCTCTCCCCACTAATAGTTCTCAAGCAACTAGTTCCAAATGGTTTTATCTATGTTGGACACAAGTAATTTCTCTATGATTCTTAGTTAGTGAGCCCTCTTGGGTTTTCTCAACTGGTTACCACTAGAGAAATCTCTTCCTCCTGAAATATCTATGCATTCTTCTCCTATGCATTGAGTTTTCTCCCCCTTTTCATCAACGAATCCCTAAATGAATATAATCCCTCCCCTTTTTTTCTATGTGCATTTTGTTTTTCCCTTTAGCCTTCTATTCTATTGGCCCACTCCACTATTCCACATTATCGTACTTCCCCCTTTGGGAATACTCCATTTCCACCTTCCATTACTACCATTATAGCCAAATGGTCCACGTGGTCATGTGTTATGCCCAGGACAAGTCTCCTAGCTAGTGCAACCCATTCTAATAATTTATTTTTTGTCCATTTTACTTATAGACTTGCCTAAAAGAAGCATGTACTCGCCCTCTCTTTTTTATTTGAAATTAATTGTGTAGCCAACCCATTTAAGGTGCACTAGTCAACTTCCCATAGCTGAAATATAATACCTATCTGCCTTCAATTTCTCAAGAAATATCCCTCCCCAAACTCTAGAATATGTGTCCCAATATCTTAGTCAGTTGATTATAGTAATTATGATTATATCATTCACTATAGTGGGATTAATAGGAAGGGTTGTCACATATTTGATCTTGATCCAAAATAAGGTGTTGGAGTCTATGGGATAAGATCTATTGGAAGGTGGGCCTTAGGGAATACCACATCAACCAACTCAAGCATAGAACCAAAAACATCTTAAAGAACCATTGAAACCAACATGAACTTACAAAATTTATTGTGAATGTTTCCCACCACGAGTCCTAGTTTTCAAGAAAGACTCATGTCTAGTTGCACCAGTTGCTTGGTTTTCACAAATAGAATTATTTCTATCCTTATCATTTTATTCATTTACTTAATATACTACCCTATCCCACTTAAAAGAACATTCTCCTTCAACTGTAGGAGTATTTCTAATGAATCCATGTGCATAAAATATAGTAAATGTATTCATACTAAAGTTTAAGAAATAGGCTTCAATTATACCAAATCATGAGCGAACAATTACTTCAAATGATATGGTGTCGTGAATTGTTGAAGAAGAGAGTGGTTCTTTGATCTAATGGTCATTTGGAACCAACATTTGATGTAGTCATGATCTTTTTGGTTCTCTTGCTAATTTTTTACACTTTGTATGTTTCCATCTACCACACCATGCATATATTTTGTTTTTGGGTGCATGTTGGATTTGATAATATGCATGTTAGGAACCCTTTAATCTTAGGTTTTAATGGTTGCTCTTCATAAAATTTAGTGCATGATTCTTTGGTCTCCTCATTAGATTGGAAAGGATGATTGAAGAAGGCTTCTAGATCTTCTTGTCTACGTGGCTCATGGATCTTTTGTTCTTATATCACTTATAGAGAGGCATATACGTTCTTTATTGCTACCAATATTTTCTCTTCCTACAAAGCAGAGGTAGAGACACTAGATACTACTAGAATTCGAAACTGTTCTTGGAGTAACATTCCCCAAAACGTTCTTGAGCATTCTCGTGTGTTTCCTTATTGGTTGTTGATCCTTTTCTAGCACATGGATTAGTGTATGATGGGGTTCTTACTATAGGTTTTAACCTTGTACAGAAATTACCTGCATACGAATTCTAAAAAATAGAAAATAAACAATGGTGAGAGAATAAAACATAAGACAAATATACACAAATATTTTCCCCTAGATCCCAAACTGGTACTAACAGATTGATTTTTCATTATATTCCTTTAAATGTTATAATACATATATATACATGCCAAAGCATTCATAAACTCCAATACATTAACATTAGATTAGAACATAACTGTAGTTCCCTTGACCGGATCTACAAAATTATATGGGAAGAAAAACATCATGCCCAAAATCATGTGCAAAACCCATGCACAAAACCATAAGCACATCTACCCACCTAATATAGGGTCTAAAAAAAATTACAAGGCACTGCCCTGAACTCCGTAGAGTGGGGCTACCACACCCCTCAAACCCCCCCGATAGGGGGGGCTGTCGCCACCCCTGTCACCTCCCTGTTGTGCTAGACACAACAAAGGGGGTTTTAATCACCCCCCCTCTAGCACACACAGAACATCCTCCCACTTATTGTTTTCTTTCCAGAGGGGGCCACAAGAAAGCTTAGTCATTGGTCTAGCCCTACAAAGCACATTGTTTCTCTACAACAAAAGAACTTCTCATTGCTCACAGACTTTTCCAATGCATCTGCAGTATTCTTCAAAGTGTCCACCTTTACCAGCAACACCTTTTTGTCCTCAACCATATCCCTCACAAAGTGATATTGAGCATCAATGTGCTTTGTATTTGAATGATAAGAATGGTTCTTTGCCAATAAAATTGCACTTTGGCTGTCACGGTCTATCCTATAGATCGCTATACGAACCCCATACTTGAACACAATCTCTACAACCAAATTGCTTCCTTGCTTGCATGAGTGGCTGCGATGTATTCTGCCTCTATAGTTGAAAGTGCCACTACAGGATGTATCTTACTCATCCAACTAATTGCACCTCCAAACAGATTAAACACATACCCACTTGTAGATCTTCTCTGATCCAGATCTCCAGCCCAGTCTGCATCAACAAAGCCACATATGTCCAAAACTATGTCCAATCCTGGTATTCCTAGGTAGCATAGACCATAATCACTAGTTCCACACAAATACCTAAAAACTCGCTTCACTATTGTCCAATTTTGCTTCCTTCGTTTTGACATAAACCTAATCAATACTCCCATTGCATGTGTAATGTCTAGTCTACTACAGATCATTACATACATGAGGCTACCGACTTTACTTGCATATGGAAGATAGGACATGTCCTCTTCCTCTTCTTGTGTCTTAGGACACTACTTAGCAGATAAATCTACACCTATAGGAATAGGAAACTTCACTCATTTACTATCATTCATATTAAACCTCTATAGTATTGTCTTGACATACTTCCTCTAGTTTAACCAAAGCTTCCTCCTTGCCCGACCTTGTTTAATTTGCATGCCCAAAATATATTTTGGAGCACCAATATCTTTCATGTCGAATTTGGAGGACAATTGGGTCTTCAATTCTTGCATAATCTCTTTTTTATTTCCAATGAGAAACATATCATCCACATATAATATTAATAAATAAGGCGGTCACCAATCAATTTAAATAGTGATATTCTTTTCTTCTGGTGAAGCCAAGTCTCCGTATATATGTGTAAAATTTCTAATACCACATCCTTGGTGACTGTTTTAACCCATACATAGACTTTTTTAACTTGCATACTAGTTCTTTCTTACCCTTCTCCGCAAAGCTATTACATAGTATTTTGTCACCGACCCCGCATTCCTTGATCCTGAACATTGCCGGTTCGTATTATTGACATCTGCTTTGTGTCATGTAGCAAAATATGTGTCAGTGTCTTCCTTGTCATATTAGGAAGAATAACTCAGTTCATTACTCTTGGAGCAGACCCTTTTTAACATCTGTTTTTGGTTCGTCACGGGTCATCAGTTATTCCACCCACGAAGATGGCCAAGATTGAACTAAGCCTAGCGACGTCATCGCTGTGTCCCTATGTTTCACTCACGACGAGCTACTTTTGGCGAGTTTGTTTTTAACAAATTGTCGAAGCTTCTGAGTGGTGGTCCTAGGGTTGGTTGTTGGATCAGATGAGCTCAACTTTCTCCTTTGGGATGGTTTTTCCACCCTTTGTGCAACCTCCCAAGGGGATAATCTCTTTCTCCCATCTTTTATGGAGGCTCCTCCTCCTATAAATACCTCCTTCATAGCTGAGATCTATTAGGGAGAGAGTTTGAGTAGAGTTTGGAAGTAACTTCTAATGTAACTTAGCCTAGGATAGTTTTGTGTGGATTTGGCTTGATTGTATGAGTGTTCTAGCATCATAATTTTTCCTTTTGGGTATGAGAGAGAGTTATTCATCCTCTTGGGAGACAATTCACGAGTGAATTCTTGTGGAGACATGCTGACAAGACCCTTCAAGGAGATCTACAACATCAAGGCATGGTTGTAAGTTTTACTTCAGCTCATATTAATACAAATCAACAACTTATTTTCTATATCTTATGTCAAAATTGCATATTGATAGCTTGACGTTCCTTGACCCTTTAAGTGGATCGATTTTGTTGTATTCTATTATGTTTGTTGTTGTTCTCTGTATGTTGTTTTAGGTACAAAAGTGACTAGAAGAGAGCTGGAGGAACACAATGAAAGCTTCATCAAACGAGGATTTGAAGGTAGGCCTTCATGACATTAACTATCTAAGGGAATTTGCTTTGATATTGATCTTGCTGTGCCTAGACCAACTCTAGGGCTAGAGAGGTTGCCTCTTTCCACAGAGGGAACTTACCTACTTCACAAGTTGGCGACCATATTGGGGATCTGTGTCTTTTGTCTCTTGATTTGATTTTTCTTTGCTTGTTTATTGTCTCCTTTCCTTTTTGGGTAGAATTATCCATATTGTGGGTTGTTTGACTACTCCTGTTAGTCTTCCCTCTATGATAAGTGATAGGTCTGGCCTTTCCTCAGCTGAATTTTTAAAATTTTTTCCTTTGATCTGGGGTCGTTGCCTTTTATTTTATGATAGTTGCGATGATAGTCGTGTCTGCTCTATTTAATTAGTTGCACACTCTACTGTTTGGCACGATTAAATCACCTCACAGTTGCGACTAGCTTTGAGTTACGATTGACGTTGTTTCCTAGTGTACTTCTGTGACGACTTTGCAAGTTGCTAGTTAAGGGGGTGTGACTTTTCATTGTCGGTGTAGGTTGTCAATTTGAAGCTCGTGAATATTCCTATAGGTTTTCATTTTGAAGTTCTGTTTGCTGATTGGCTAGTGTGTCCTATCTTCTGAGCTTGTCTTCTGCCTATTTATTATGTGTCAAATTGTTGTTTGCTGGAATATTTAACTCTTGGTTTCATTCCCTTGGGATTTCTCCTTTTGAATTGTGTTACCTATTCACCTTAGGGTTTCTTGAAGCATTAGTTTTTTCTTGGGTTGCTTCTTTATTTGGACCTTTGAGCTGTGTTTGAAGCGATCCCTTGCTTTGTTTGAGGCTTTTTCCTTATTGACTGTTTTTTCATCTTCCTGATTGGTATGTGACGTTTGGTTATCAAAACTTTCAAGTCTTATTTGTTTGGTTTCCTTCCATCACTTCGGCATAGATCACATTGCTTCCCGGTCAGTTAGAAAGCTTTCAAGTTTTTTTAAAAAGAAACATATTCTTTGTTTTAAGTCTTTGATTAGTTTCTGAGCGGAATATTTCTCTTTACTTATTGAATGATTTCATTTGAAAGTACTTAAAACTAGCATTGTTTTGAGTTTTGCATTTGGTTCCTTGTCATCTATTCGAAAAACAAAATATCGCATTCATTTTGCATTAGGAAATGAGAACAATATTTTGCATTAGTAAATTCTTGACATTTAGAAGTTGAAAATAAAAGGATGCATTTTTAATTTTCTTAATTAGATTGCTTGCAAGCTAGTGAAATATAGCAGCATTTATCTTTCCTCTTGATTGGTTTGCTTGCAAAATAACAAAAAGTACCATTCTTGCATTTGCTTTCTTGTTGCTTTGATTGCTTTGAAGTGAACCTATAACTTTTCTTTAGTTAATTCTTCATTGAAAAGAAATGGTTTCTTTACTCATTTAGTTGCATTCTAGGAGTTTTTTAAGATGCATTCGGTAGGGCTTGAAACTGAGATCTAATTCAAGATAAACTAATAAAATTTATCAAATTAATCTAAAAATGCATTGGAACTTAATGCTCATATGTCTAGAGGTCTACACTAGAAACGTGTTTCGGTGTCTTTAAACCTAGTGGCCATTGTTTTCACTAAGGTTGGGTGATTCGTCCTTTTGTGACTCGATAAGTGCTAATACAAACTTGTGCTCCCTATACCATCGCATATATGATGGGAGACCCCACTAGGTTGCAACCCTATTATCCATAGGAAGCTGAGTTTTCCACCTTACAAATCGTAACGCAACGAAAACAACATTCAGGAAGATTAGCTTCAATACGGGAAATCCTTGGTCATTTCTCTTTCATTTTACTACCAAGGTGTATATGTAGTTTTACGATTTGTCTAGTAAACCTTTTGCCTAGAGTTCCATAGCAGTCATTTGATATTTTTGACTCATTAAACTTAAAAGATTGTTCGATCACTTTTCCTTTCAAGCTCATTTCAAATTAGAAGTGATAGTGTCACCTTTCGTCCTTTTATCAACTCTTAAAACATGAAAAGGCAAAGTTTTGTTTCAGTGTTCTAAAATTAACTTCCCACGAAATATTCTCGATAAAAGTTATCTTCCTTATTAATTCTATAAAGTCAATTCCAATGGCGACATTTCCAGAGTCCACTCGTAAAGGGTTCTCCTCGGAAGGGAATCCTGGTCCTTTTCCTTCTTTTGGAAACGTTGGTGCTCCTTATATGGCAACATTGTCCCTCCCTGGGTTAACCATTGGTTTACCTGTCTAGTTATTTTCTACTTCAGTGATCCCGAGTGTCCCAACTCATACCCCACCATCTCCTTCATTCGAATCATGTCACGATGATTCTAAGGTTGACCCATCGCCTTCTTCCCCTATTTCTTCACCTTTCTATTCTAATTCGCCTGGTGAAAGTTTCAAATATAGTAATCAAGAGGCTATGAAGAAGAAGAAGAAGATGAAGAAGAGGAAGTCATCTAAGCAAGAGGCCGATCGTGCGACTGTTACTCCAAATGCACCTCCTATAGGAAAACCTTATGCTCCTCCACGGAAGGTCAGATTCCCTTGCAAGATGTGGAAGGGTGGCCATCTCCTTCGAGACTGTCCTGGAATTCCCAGAGTCTTAGAGGTATGGTCTCAAAATCTGGATCGACCATCCCCATTGACCTTTGGAGATCATGTCGATGCTATACTCTTGGCTAGCGATGGTAAGAAGAAGGGGAAGATTAGATTCCCCTGTAGGCTATGTGAAGGAGAGCATCTTCTTCACCTTTGTCCTCTTATGGATAAAGCTTCCAAAGTTTTGGAAAACCTTACAGCTCCTGAACCCCAACTCCTGGTTATCAGAGGCTTTCTTCTAACCCTCTCCCGGTTGGTAAAGAGATTGACTTGGGTTCATCTCCTTCTCGTCTTTCTCTTCCTGAGCAAGAATATTTTGTGTCTGTTCCCGACCAACCATTGGTCGAAAAGAGTGTCGACTTGGCTCTTCCACCAGTTTCTCACTTTGTTCCAGAAGAGCGTAGTGATCTTACTGCTCATGTTCTTCTTGCCTCTTCAGATTCTCATGAATCAAAGAGTGACCCTACCTCCCAGTTGTTTAAGTCCTTCTTCCATTCTTGTAGAGCATGGGGGAAATCTTATGATAGCCCCACCAAGTAGTTATGTCATGTCTTTCGATTGGCATCCATTGACTGCTTTCTGCCTCTCATCTTATGTGCCTTTCCAGGTCACAGTACAAGCCTATAATAAGGTATTACCTAGCACTATATTAGATGAAGGTGCGTCTATTAGCATCATGTCTTCTACTACTTGGCAAGCTTTGGGCTCCCCATAGCTTGTGCCTATCACCCGGAATCTGTTGGCTTTCAACGGAGGAACCAGTCAACCCTTATGGATCCTTCCGCAATTCCTTATTACTTTGGGAGGAAAGATCGTCTATATAGACGTGATGGTAGTCCAAGGTCCATTAGATTTCAATCTCCTCCTTGGATGCAACTATGTGTATGTCATGGGAGCTCTTGTTTCT
>APFE031424990.1:136511-170418 GCA_000404065.3 Pinus taeda
GAAGGCTGGCTGTTAGAACAAACTCGCCTAAACAGGATCAGCGTGGGTGCAAAACTGGGCTGGCGCGCTGGCATCGCATCTCAATTACAGAAGAGGTCTGGTCAGCGCGAACTGATACAAGCGGAGGGTGCGCTGTTTATGCAATTCGACCAGCGCGGAAGACACGTGTGCTTCCACGCTGGCAGCGCACCAGTTACACTATCATCCGCCAGTCAGCGCGGTTATTTTAGGAACAGCCGCGATGATCCAATAAACTTAGGCAAAGAGGGTTTTTTTGCCATTTCAGAGAGCATGAGCATGGTGGATGTGTTTTAATGACACAGTAGGGAAACTGACAAGGTGGCAGTGACATTTTACTGTGTAACAGCTTGCATTTGGAGCTTCTCAACTTTCCATCCTCATAATTTTGGATTGGCCATATACAATGTGTGAGATTTATTTGTTTTCATAGATTAAGATTTATTTCCTTTCATAGATTAAGATTTATTGCTTTTTTAATTACTATGTAATCTTATGCTAATCAAATCATCTCAAGAAAATAATTTTCTCTTTTCCAAAATTGGATTGTTTTTGAAGCATTCGAGCATACAATGATATTAGTTTTCCTTCACATGTTTTTACAATGCTTTCTTAGGATTAAGTTTTACATTCACTCTTTAATCTTATGTAGAGAATTTCAAGAAGGTAGTTCTTCCAAAATTTATTGCTTGAGGCATTTAGAACAGACAGTGATTTAGTTTCCTTTCTCATGCTTTTATCATGCTTTTTATTTATTGTGTCATCTCATGTTCAGCATTTCAAGAAGGTAACCCTTCTGAAATTGATTGCTTAAAAACATTAGATTACACAGTCATTGCAAGTTTTTACATGTTTTCTTTATGCTTTCCTAGATCATGTTTCCTTTCACTTAATGTATAATCAAGTACTTAATCACTTCAAGAAGATTGCTTCCTAAATTGAATGGTTCATGGATATTTTATCATGCAATAGATCATAGTTGTTTTTTCCATTTGTTTTAGATTGTCATTGTTATTTTGCTTTTAGTCCATGAATAGGATTAGTTTGATTTTGATCAAGAGCTTTCAAGGATAATAAAGGAAGTGATTTCATTTTCATCTTTTCATATGAAAGCAATTGTATTTAGATTAATGCTCTGTTTTTCATATATTAGTTCAAGTATATTTGATTTTCTTCCTTCTTTTTCATAGTTTAATCATTTCATTTAGAGTAATTCCTAGTTAATTTCTTTCATCAAAATATTTCCTTTTATTCCTTCTTTAGGAATTAGTTTTCAACATTAAAATTCATTAGATTTTGTCCATTAACATTTAAATATTTCATCTAGAAGCATAACTTTCATTTCTTAGATTAATTTCCTTAGGAATAAGAAACAAAACCCCAAAACAACATAAAAACATACTCAACGAAGTAAGAAACAAGGCTAACTAAGCACATATTGTGCACCACACTTCATCAATTTACTAACCATGGTCGATAATTTATGTTAGCAATTTAATACAGTAAATTGACTGAACATTTTGACTTCCTTGTTGGGGAAGTGTAATTAGGTGACCTTATTTATACATCTAAAAAAAGGACAAAAAAATAATAATTTCTTGAGTATGCTCTCCCCTGCGCTTTGTGTGATCTAGAGGATTAGAAAAAGAATTTTTATGTTAAAAAATAAAAATAAAAATAGCTACGGAATTGCATTCCATAGCTAAATTCTATCTTCATCATTTCATTTGATTTAGTTTTACCAAAAAAAAAGCAACTATGACATAATAAAAGAAACAGACGACAATCAACCAAATAGTTCGACATATTAGAATATCCTTGAGATGGAAGAAATCGCTGGCTGATCTAAAAGATACATTAGGGAGAATTGAACCTATTGTCGAGCTTGCGTTGAACAACCAAGATGAGGTTTGAAGAGTTATATGCCCTTTTTAAACAAGCATAAGAAATTGTGGAAAAATGTATTACAATACGGAGCTGGAATGTTGTTTATCGTCATCAAACCGGCACGAAGATCTCCACTATGACTAAAGATATCGACAAACATCTAGGAATGCCAAGTCTGGTGCACATGGTCCAATTTAAAGCGCAAATTCGGAAGATCCTGGATAGAAACAAGCAAGTTATCGAAGCTATGGCTACTCATAAAATTTCTGGAAGCATTTTCCAAGATGCTCATGAACTGTTAGGCATAGCTAACAGCAAACCTGCAAATTAAAAAATATTCAACCACAACAATTGATTTTTGTTGTTGGAGCATCACATAAAATGTAACGGTTTTGACACATGATTTTAAAATGTATTTTCTGAGCAAACGAAGGCAAATTTGAAAAACATGAGACAAGGGTGTTTTAGGGAACAGGGTGAATTAGGTAACACCAAAATGCTTCTCTGAATTTCACAATTGTTTGAGTAAATTTTATGGCTCTTTGGAGCCTTAGTTTCCATATTATGTGAGAAAAACAGATTTTCGGATTTAATGCACAGTTGCGGCCATGATCTGATTTCTCTGATCTTCAGGAGAAATATCTTCCTAGATCCGATTTTCCTTGTTAAATTCTATCTTGAGATAGTTGGAGAAAATGCTTTGAGTTTGGGTTCCCCAATCGCTTGTGCCAATTCATCCACTGTGCATTGGCCTTCTTAATTTCCTCCATTGAAGGAGCCACTGTGAGAGAGGAACTGGTGATGGTGCAGATAAGAATGCTGATGGTAATTCACAGCCGATGAAAATCCTATCTCGCGGCGGACGTAGCGATAATGCTGAGAGGAGTGGAATTCCTTAATGTCCAGAAGTCCATTACATTGCATGCGCCACGTTTGAACATTTATTATTCATGGTTATTACAAACAGGGAATCCCGATGTAAAATAAAATCGGATAGGATTTTGAGTTTTTTTTTTTAATATAGATAGCTGTAGTGACTCATAAATGAGATGTAGTTTCTTATGTATTTTTGTTTATTTCGCTCATCGGTTTTAATGGACCCCTGCACTTGTTTCGGCAAGTTGCAGCAATATCTTTTGCTACAAAGTTTCATTATTAACGTTGATATTCTCATCTAATGGCTATATCTTGCCAATGGTTTTTGGATATTTTCAGTCTATATATATATATATATATAATAATATATATATATATATATTATATATATTATATATATATATTTTTTTATTTATTGCAACAATGCAATCAATTTTTTTGAAGCAATTTATAAAAATGAAAGTACTTGCAAAATTTGATTGAAATAATTTTTTGTACAAGTACTTTTCATATTTTTGCTGCTTCAAATATTTTTGATAGCATGTTATTTTTGCAACAGAGATGACAATTCAATAATGAATTGCAGAACAATTGGAAAATTATTTAGATGATTTTTAAGCATTTGGCATTAATATTATTGCTGTGTATTTTTCTATGAAGTTTTAACTTGCAGGACATAACAAATCTTTGTGATGCTAATCATTTTACCGAGCACAATGCATGGAGTCATTCGACAACAGGGAGTTGATTTACTTTTCATGGTTATTTCTTAAAAATGGAATGTTATTGATATCATGATTTGGACTGAATATAACACTTATGATTTTCCTTAATCTGTTTTATTTGACATTCAATTTTTGCGTAAGAATTAGAAAGAAATTAGCTATTTTGTTTTGAACACACTTATGTTCTTTGTGTCAATTTTTTTTTTGAAAGTTTAGGATGATTGAATGATCAACAAGGAGATTAAATTGTGATGAAAATTGGTCTTCAAAAGACCAATCTCATGTGAAACATAAGAAAAAGTCCATGTCCATATTCATCAAAACCATTACTCTTCCTCCCTTTTGAATTAGAATTCCAACCAAGCAATTTAAAGCAAGCCACAGTTATTTTTCCAAGCAAGAGTCACTTGTTCATTTTCCTTCATTCGTATACACTTTCCGTCTACTCCACAAATAAAAGCAAGAAGTGCACTTTCATTCTTATTGCACATTGTCATCATTATTTTCCACTGTAATCTTCCATTTCCGTTTTCCTTTTCCTATGCTTTTCATTTGGCAATTAAACTCTGCTTCAATGAAAATTATTCAGTCCATAGTCCTTTGAGTCTAAAATCCTTGCAAAAACACCTTGAGGCTTGCATGCCTTAATGGCAAGTCCTCATGCTGAAAAACAATGGGAATACATTAATGTCCCTTGTTCATCGGATCTTTTAGGTACTGGACAACAACAAAATTATCTGTATTTAGCAATATGTGTTTGGGCATCTTGATTCTCATTGTCATCAATGGTGAGAGTTCTCGTGTTGACTAGTGGCATCCATTAATGGCCACTAGTCAACAATTTCCTGCTATGTTCGACATCAAAACATCTATTTACATAGCAGGAATTGTTCAAATGAGTTTTGAAGACACGAAGACTATCATTTTCAACATTTTGAAGCAAATGTAGAAGACATGCAACTGCGGAATCAATTGACAATTGCAGAATCCAATAACAGCTACAGAAACAAATAACAATTGCAGAATCAGATGGCAACAGCAGAATCAACACCATTCCGCAGTAGATTCAACAAGTTTTAATAAAAGTAATAAAAATTCATCTTGACTCCTTTCTCCATGACTTTTCCAACCACTTGAAGAAGATTATGATGATAATTTTGCAGCCACCACACATGCAACTCATCCATTTCCAAACGGTAAGTTAAGGTATGTGATTTTCTAACTTTTTACCATAAAATTCCTTGAAAAGCTAAAACAATAATTTTTGGAAAAAAAAAACATTTCACTTCTCATAAAATTGTTGATACCATCAATTGGGGAGGGGGAGGGGGGGGGGGAAGATACATTCATATTCATATTTTTCCATATTCATACCACAGTTAAAAGCCCACATAATTTCAAAAGATATTAACTATTATGAGCATACAAAGGCTTTTCAAAAGTACTGAAAATATAATTGGATATAAACACAATCATGGTTGTCACACAAGAACCAACCATGATGCAATCCAATAAAGATATATTTTGCAACAATAATCAAATTATCATTATAAAAAGTTCAAAGATAAAAAATGAATGTAACAACAAAATATGGTTGTAACACAAGAACCAACCATGTTGCAATTCAACTAAAAGACTTTGCAGAAGTATGAATTTATGAAATGATATCATGAAAAGTTAAGCCAAAGCTCAAGGATAAAAAATAGTTAATATAATAGATTGCATGAGGATAAGCAATAGCTTCAGTTGGGGGGTATGTTCAGCCTTGAAATTGTCATTCACTTCCGTTACATTTTCACTTATATTTCCATATTGTCACCTTCACTCTACCTCCATTTCATTACATTTACCTTACCATTATCATTATTGGGTCACATTTATGTTTTTCCAAACTTTATTAATTCTTAGCATTTTTAAGTGAATTTATGGTTAAAACTTAGAAAATAGTGTGCATATGCTTATACCTAACAAGTGGGATGAGATTGTTTACATTGGTAGGTCAATAGGAAGCTTCTAAAAGACCCTTATTTGGCCTCCTAAAGCTAAATTCGAATTTCAGTGGAGAAGATCATGTGATCATAAGGATATGTCTCTCATTTCCTATTTCTATTCAAACTCTAAGAAGATATATGTCTTATCATTTCTTATTTTGATTGTAACTCTAGAGATATAGGGAGAGATTCATGGACTCTCATTAATGAGATAGCTTCCCATCTTTTTGTATAAATAGGGGAAGTTTTCTCCTATAATTTTATGTGTAAAGTTGAGGAATTTCTCATGTTTTGAATAAAGAAGAAGGCTTGCATTTGGAGCTTCTCAACTTTCCATCCTCATACTTTTGGATTGGCCATATACAATGTGTGAGATTCATTTATTTTCATAGATTAAGATTTATTTGTTTTCATAGATTAAGATTTATTGCTTTCTTAATTACTGTATAATCTTATGCTAATCAAAGTATCTCAAGAAAATAATTTTTTTTTCCAAAATTGGATTGTGTTTGAAGCATTGGAGCATACATTGATCTTAGTTTTCCTTTACATGTTTTTACAATGCTTTCTTAGAATTAAGTTTTACATTCATTGTTTAATCTTATGTAGAGCATTTCAAGAATGTAGTTCTTCCAAAATTGATTGCTTGAGGAATTTAGAACAGACAATGATTTAGTTTCCTTTCTCATGCTTTTTAGATTAGATTTCTTATTTATTGTGTCATCTCATATTCAACATTTCAAGAAGGTAACCCTTCTAAAATTGATTGCTTAAAAACATTAGATTACACAGTCATTACAAGTTTTTACATGTTTTCTTTATGCTTTCCTAGATCATGTTTTCTTTCTTTTAATGTATAATCAAGTACTTAATCACTCCAGGAAGATTGCTTCCTAAATTGAATGTTTCATGGATATTTGATCATACAATAGATCATTGTTGTCTTTTCCATTTGTTTTAGATTGTCATTTTTATTTTGCTTTCAGTCCATGAATAGGATTAATTTGATTTTGATCAAGAGCTTTCAAGGATAATAAAGGAAGTGATTTCATTTTCATCTGGTCATATGAATGCAATTGTATTTAGATTAATGCTCTATTTTTCATAAATTAGTTCAAGTACATTTACTTTTCTTCCTTCTTTTTGATATTTTAATCATTTCATTTATAGTAATTCCTAGTTTAGTTTCTTTCATCAAAATATTTCTTTTTATTCCTTCTTAATAAATTAGTTTTCAAGATTAAAATTCATTAGATTTTGTCCATTAACATTTAAATATTTCATCTAGAAGCATAACTTTCATTTCTTAGGTTAATTTCCTTAGGCATAGGAAACAAAACCCCAAAATAACATAAAAACATACTAAACGAAGCAAGAAACAAGGTTAAGTAAGCACATATTGTGCACCATACTTCATCAGTTTACTAACCTCGATCGATCATTTATGTTAGCAATTCAAGACATTAAATTGACTGAACATTTTGGTGCCCTTGTTGGGAAAGTGTAATTAGGTTTCTTACATCTAAAAAAAAAGAATAATAATTTTGCGAGTATGCTCTCCTCGTACGCTTTGTGTGATCTGGAGGATAAAAAAAAAAAAAAAATTATGTTAAAAAAAAAATTAAAAATAAAAATAGCGATGAAATGCAATTCCACAGCTAAATTCTATCTTCATCATTTCATTTGATTTAGTTTTATAATAAAGTTTAAAAAAAAAAAGAAAAAAAAAACAACTGTGACATAATAAAACAAATAGACAACAACCAACCAAATAGTTCAGCATATTAGAATATCCTGGAGCTGGAACAAAGTGTTGGCTAATCTAAAAGATACATTAGGGAGAATTGAACCTATTGTCGAGCTTGCATTGAACAACCAAGATGAGGTTTCAAGAGTTGTATGCCCTTTTTAAACAAGTGTGAGAAATTATGAAAAAATGTATTACAATACAGAGCTGGGATGTTGTTTCTTGTCATCAAACTGGCACGAAGATCTCCATTGTGACTAAAGATATCGATAAACATCTAGCAATGTCAGGTCTGGTGCACATGGTCCAATTTCAAGTGCAAATTCGGAAGATCTTGGATGAAAATAAGCAGGTTATCAAAGTTGTGGCTGCTCATAGCATTTCTGCAAGAATTTCCCAAGATTCTCATGAACTAGTAGGCATAACCAATAAAAAACCTACAAATAAAAAAAAATATATCCAACCACAACAATTGATTTTTGTTGCCGGAGCATTAGAAAAAACGTAATTGTTTTGGATCACGAATTTAAAATGCATTTTTTGAGCAAACCGAGGAAAATTTGAAAAAACTGAGACATGTTTGTTTTTGGGAACAGGGTGAATTAGGTAATCCCAAATTGGTTTTCTGAATATCACAATTGTTTGAGTGAATTTTATGGTTCTTTAGAGCCTTAGTTTCCAGATTGCATGAGAAAAGCAAATTTTCAGGTTTAATGTACAGTTGTGTCCATGATCAGATTTGTTTGATCTTCAGGAGAAATATCTGCCCAGATCTGATTTCCCTAGCTAAATTCTAGCTTGAGACAGTCAGAGAAAACGCTTTGAGTTTGGGTGCCCCAATCACTTGTGCCAAGTCATCCACTGTGTGTTGGCCTTGTTAATTTCCTCCACTGAAGGAGCCACCTTGAGAGAGGAACTAGTGATGGTGTAGATAAGAATGCCGATGGTAATTCACAACCGATGAAAATCCTATTTGGTGGCGGACATGACGATAATGGAGAGAGGAGTGGAATTCCTTAACATCTAGAATTCCATTACATTTCATGTGCCACGTTTGAACATTGATTCTTCATGGTTATTACAGACAGACAATCCTGACGCAAAATAAAATTGGATGGGAAGTGATTTCATTTTCATCTTGTCATATGAACACAATTTTATTTAGATTAATGCTCTATTTTTCATAGAGTAGTTCATGTACATTTCATTTTCTTCCTTTTTTTCATAGTTTAATCATTTCATATAGAGTAATTCCTAGTTCAGTTTCTTTCATAAAAAGATTTCCTTTTATTCCTTCTTTAGAAATTAGTTTTCAACATTAAAATTCATTAGATTTTTTCCATTAATATTTAAATATTTCTTCTAGAAGCATAACTTTCATTTCTTAGATTAATTTCCTTAGGCATAGGAAACAAAACCCCAAAACAACATAAAAACATACTCAACGAAGTAAGAAAGAAGGTTAACTAAACACATATTTTGCACCACACTTCATCGGTTTACTAACATCGGTCGATAATTTATGTTAGCAACTTAAGACATTAAATTGACTGAACACCTTAACCTTACTTTTCTCCTAATTTCCTTTATTTCCATAAATAAATGTGCCAAAAATGCCTTTTTTTTCCTTTTAATGCCTTTGCCTTAGGCTTTTCCAATTTTCCTTAGCTAAGAAAACACATCTAGTGATGTCCACTAGGATATCTTTGCCCAACATTTAGCTTGGAATAAGTGCCCCTTAACTGTGGTCCTACTTTGCCTTTATTAAATTGTATTACATGGAATTTTCACCAGGGTTGTTACATAACCCCCCCCCGGGGAACATTGTCCTTGGTGTTAGACCACTCCATGACCTCAACAAAACTATTGAAAAGAAAACATACTTCCCATGAAACTTCTTAACTTAACTCGATTCATTATTTACAATGAAAGATCTTCTCAAAAGAAAAACATCATGACAACATAACAATATAACAACAATAGTAGCATGACACCCATACCGCTTATTGGAGTTTTATAACTTATCTCATGGCAGTATTTACATCCGCATACATATACCTACATATACTAAACCATTAGCAAAAAATATGCCAAACATATACCAACATCAAACAAAAATTGTTTTTCCTCAACCAACAAACACTGAAGGATATAGGGCCCACATCTGATCTGCCATTTCTTGTGTAGTTACCTCAAGGCCAAGGTGCTTCCAATGCACTTTAAATTCCTCTATGGCTCTGTTCTCGAGCATGAGATGTTTCCAATGCAATATGCACTAAGGCGTTGACTGGAACTCTCCTTCTTGCTCCACTTGCAATATAGACCAATCAATAACATGATCAACATCTTTTATATACTTCTTAAGGAATGAAATATGGAAACCATCATGGAATTTCACTGTTGGAAGGAGTGCAAGTCGATATTCCACTGGTCCAATCCTCTTAAGGACCTCAAAAGGCCCGCAATATCGTGGTGCCACTTGGCACATGAACCGATCATCAAAGAGATTTTCTTGGGATTGATGTGCAAATACACATTCTCCCTAACCTGAAACTCCTTTAACACCCTGTGTTGATCCATATAACTCTTTTGTCTATCCTATTCTGCCTTTAGCTTCTTGTTTATAACCTGCATTTCCGGCTCCATGTCTGCCAACATGTCAAGCATAATAAGTACCCTGTTCACTGGTGATCTAAAAATGGGGCACTTAGGCTTCTTGTCTAACTTATAAGAACCTCTCCCACTTACAAAGCTTTAAATTATTCCCAAGTCTTTAGGATTAACCAAATGTGGAATTAATAAGTGCTTGACAATATAGGTGTATGCTTGTTTTAAAACTATTTGTGTGTTGGAAGTTGATGTGCTTAAACTGATATATAAATACATATAACAGTAAATAATGCAATAGTAAAACAAACACATAAGACAACAATTTAATTAGGAGATCACCCAAAACTCTTGGGTAACATCTCCATGAGCTCTAGTCAACTCAAATAGGCTCTCTGGGATTATGGCAAAGTTATTTTTACAAGCTCTTGGCTCAACTCCACTATTTTACACAGAAACAATGGGTTTAGACACCATTTTATCCCTGGCTCTTGAAGCTCTCGGCTTTCTGTCTCTTAGCTCTGACTCTGGCTCTTGGCTCTGGCTTTTGGCTCTTCGGCTCTGTCTCTGGCTGTAGCTCTTCGGCTCTGGTTTCTTTGGCTCTACAACTTACAACTCTTTGGCTTTTCACTTGACCTCCAAGTGACTCCCTCGGTTGCTCTGCACATTAGATTTTCACTCTCTCTACTCTCTTTCGCCATAGCTTCCTGCTTTCACTTCACTACCCTGTCAATTGGCCCTCTGGATTTCTTTGAGGCATTTTTTGGCTTTTTGGCTACCTCGGCCGTTCCTCTGCGGATCTACGGCTTCTCTGCTCCCTGTCAGTTAGACTATCCATTTGGTGTTGCGGCTCTATGTCTTAAAAATGCATCATTGCCTGTTAAAATTCCTGCTGCATCATGGCATGATGATCAGGAAATGTTATAAAAGGAATCGGGGCTGTTCTCATAGGCAAAAGCTAAAAATGGAGAAAAATCCAATACACAGAGATTTTTCCGAAATTACACTCTCGGGCACGAATTTAGGACTTGAAATTCCATTAAATCGCCCCTATAAACCCTTTCAAGTCTACCTTTGGTCGTTATCACAAGCCCACCATTGATGTGAGTGATCTATCATCCAATGGTTGCTACTTTGTTTCAAGCGCATAAGTTGCATGGAGATTACCCACCCAAAAAGGCGGTTTTCTCTCTCCTCAGCCATGCCACGTGTTGGCCATTGTATGGGATTGAGCGGAGCCCATCCAAAACCACTTATCGCCTAAGGCCCCCCCAAAATCCCGCTCATTACGAAACTCAAATGATATGAGGTTGTGTCTATAATTCCTTCGGGTCCGACTTTTATCATTTTGGGTGTTTTTCCTTTGTATTTCGTTTATTTAACAAAAATGCAGAAATACATAGAAATCCTCTTTACCAGAACTCAATATATACATATATATATATATATATATTATTAATATTATTATATATATATATATTATATATATAGATATATATTTGCATCCATAAACCCTTTCGGGTCAGGCTCAAGTTGCATATTGCATTACATAGCATACAAAGGAATATATAGAAAAATCTGAAAATACGAATCTTAAAACATATACAATCGGGTCCATAATCCCTATCGGGTTCGAGTCCTGATCGCTAATTGCAATCGCAATGGCCCGGGGGTCTACCCTTTGGGTGTGCTGATCCGCCGACACCGATATTAGCGATCATATGTCACATTGGCCCAGGGTCTGTCCCTTGTCTCATGCCATCACCGATGCCGATCAGCCGATATCGGCCATCGGCATATCGCATTGGCCCGGGGTTCCTTACCTTATGTTATATGCGCAAGCCTACCTCCAACCCGTTATGTCAGGGATCGGAAATTGGGAGTTTCTCCCCTTTCTGCTTGATTCCATATTAGGGGATTTTGCCTCTTTTTCTAAAGAATAAAGGGCATCTTCTTTCTGCGATAACTTCTGCATCCTAAGTCCATTTTTTGCCATTCAAGTTGCAATAGATTCAGAATGAGACGATATCTACAACGGGGCTATTTTTAGGAACTTCTAGAGACTTTCATTTTCCTCTGTGAGGAACATTTAGACTTAGGAGTCTATCCAAAATCCTTTTTGGATCACGCCTTCCCACTAAAAGAACTTTTGGCCTCCAAAAGATTGATATACTGATCTGAACACTAAACAAGAGTAACAAAACCCTCTTCTTTTAGCCTCCATACACTTTCCTTGCATAGTGCATCTGAACCAAAGCCTTTGACCACTTTCCTTCCTAGATATGCTGGCCCTCTTGGGAAGAACTGCCTTCCTCCCTGCCTTCTTGCAGAAGTCCTGCTGAAATGATCACAAAAGGTAGTTTGAACTTCTCCACCTTGATCATTGATCCAAGGTGGCTCAAACAAATGTGAAGTACACCTGATCCACAAAATTCTCATTTGTACCTTTTTGAAAAGCTGTCAACAACAACTGTTATAACAACAGGAATATAAACAACAACTGGATGGTCTAACTCCTGCTTCAACAAAAGAAACATATTTCACATCTTGTGAACACCTATATGTCTTACATCTGCATATAAATGATGGACTAGACAACAAGCCCACGAAGCATGCCTTTAAAACAAATTACCCTTCAAGTCAAGCATGTATAAAAACACCACTAGGAATCTTTTTCAAAAGATGAAACACTTCATTATTATCTCCATCTTGGAGACCAAGTTAACTTATCCCAAGTAAACATTACATCACATGCATGTCAAAGCAATCAACCCTACACGTTAATTACACATACAGGTTCAAAACAAGGAAAACTTCAACATCCGTGTGTCCATGCATATCATGCTCATGCATGCATTTCATCCTTCAACTTTCACTTAAGTAAACTGTAATTTCGAAGTTGAAATGAAATATAATGTTGCAACAATACAATGAGCCTCCTACTCAACTTTTCCATTCACCTTCTTGGTAAGAACCTGCAACTTGCATCTCATTAACAAAGAAATGCAAATAGATGCATCAATAGACATGCAATATTAATTGGATAACAACTCTAACCATTTCTCACCAATCCCTTTCAAAGGTACTACCTTTGTCTATGCATCAGCATGAACATGTGAATCATCCTGAGACACATCATTCATGGAAACTCCCTTTCCATTTCTGCCATCTTCTCTTTCCACTTTCTTCAGCTTTTGTGGAAGCATTGTTGGATTTAGAGTCCAACACTTTTCAGCAAGATGCCCTTGCTTATGGCAGTAAGTGCACTGCATGTGCATCCTCTTGACAACATGATTTGCCTTGTCCAATGGACCTTTGGCTTCTTGCTTCTTTTCCTTCAAAATTTTCTTGTATGTGGCCATTCTCTTCCAGCATCTAGAAACATGATGTTTATCCAAACCACAAGAGGAACATGCATTTATTTTCCCATATCTATGTGAAAATTTATCATGTTTTGGAAAATCAAAATGAATATGATTAGAACCAGATTTATACCTGTCTCTTTCACCTTTATTGCCTTCATGAGGAGGTGAAGCAAATGAAGAAGTGGCTCCCTCTGGAACACTATCAATCTCTTCAAGGTTGTCAGAGTTTCGACAACTCTCTGGTTCAAGTTTGTGCTTCTGAACACCTTCATCCTGCAAATGATGTTTCAAGCTATTACATTCCTCCTTAATACAATCTTCACACTCTGAAAATGCAACTCCTTCTTGGAGCCGTTTCAATGGCCTTCATGGCAGCGTTGGAACTCTTTCTATAAGATTGTCCATAGCGAAGACCCAAATACTTAGGCCTTTCCTCAAACATTATTGGCTCAACAATACCTTGTGCATGTTTTCCTAAGCCTTTTCCTTCATAGCCCATCTTGGACATTAGCTTGGAACCTATGCCTCTAGTATGTTTTTCAAAAGAACCAATATAAGAATTCTTAGAAGAATTTGAAGACAAACTAGAATGATTTAACTCTTCTCCAAGCTGATACTTGACCAAGGCTTCTTTGTCAACAAAGTGTTGTGACTCCAACTCATGCATCCTTTGTAGGTTCATATTTCCAATATGAAGTTTCCTCTCCATGTCCTTCAATTTGTTAAAAAGAAACTGCTTCTCTTCCTTCATGGAATTCAACTTCTCTCTAAGTATGTTACTCTTCCTTTCATCCTCATACATTTCTATCACCATATCCATCATGGTGGACAAGTCTTGCTTCAGTATTCATTAAATACTCTTGTGATGAAGGAGGAAGTTGAGGATACACTTGTAGAAGTTGTAAGTATGCAAAATGAATAAAAGAACTTCAAACAAGATTAATAAAAATCTTATTTAAGCAACCTTTTGCAACAAAACTTTTGTGCTTTAAGGACTGCCTTGAGGTCCTTTGGGATAGAAGAATGCCTTAAGTCCTTCTTCTTTCTTGTCCTTCCTAGACTGAGCTATCAATATCTTTCCCTTCACCTCTGCAGACTCAGAAAATGGTCAGTCTACAAACAAGTATACATCAATCAAACAATCAATCCTTGACTACCCAAAACACCTTTCAGACAAGCAATATTTGTCGTGTCAATCAAGCATTCTGACATAAATTTCTTTGAAGGTGCGGTTAACCAATCTTAAGCTCTGATACCACCTAATCTGAAAATGGGGCACTTAGGCTTCTTGTCTAACTTACAAGAACCTCTCTCACTTACAAAGATTTAAATTATTCCCAAGTCTTTATGATTAACCAAATGCATAATTAATAAGTGCTTGACAATATAGATGTATGCTTATGTCTGTTTTAGAACTATTTATGGGTTGTAAGTTGATGTGCTTAAATTGATATATAAATACATATAACAGTAAATAATGCAGCAG
Source organism: Pinus taeda (assembly GCA_000404065.3). Classification (NCBI taxonomy): domain Eukaryota; kingdom Viridiplantae; phylum Streptophyta; class Pinopsida; order Pinales; family Pinaceae; genus Pinus; species Pinus taeda. The sequence goes on from APFE031424990.1 coordinate 151,214, forward strand.
TAAAATAAACACATAAGACAACAATTTAATTAGGATTTCACCCAAAAATCTTGGGCTATGTCTCTGTGATCTCTAGTCAACTCAACTAGGCTCTCTCGGATTATGGAAAAGTCCTTTTTACAAGCTCTTGGCTCAACTCCAATGTTTTACACAGAAACAATGGGTTTAGACACCATTTTATCCTTGGCTCTTGAAGCTCTCGACTTTCTGGCTCTTGGCTCTCACTCTGGCTCTCGGCTCTAGCTCTTGGCTCTTCGGCTCTGGCTTCTTTGGCTCTGCAACTTATAGCTCTCTAGGTTTTCACTTGACCTCCAAGTGACTCCCTCTGCTCTGCGCATTAGCTTTTCTCTCTCTCTACTTTCTTTCACCTTAGCTTCCTGCTTTGGCTTCGCTACCCCGTCAGTTGGCCCTCTAGCTTCCTTTGAGGCATCTTTTGGCTTTTAGGCTACCTTAGTCATTCCTCTATGATTCATTGTCCCTCCGCAACTTCTCTGCTTCTTGTCAGTAATACTGGCCATCTGTCGCTATGGCTCTGTGGCTTAAAAATGCATCATTGCCTGTCAAAATTCCTGCTGCAACATGGCATGATGATCAAGTGTGGTTACAGAAGCAATCGGGGCCGTTTTCATAGGCAAAAGTCGAAAATGGAGAAAAATCCAATACACAAAGATGTTTCTAAAATTACACTGTCGAGTGTGAATTCAGGACTTGAAATTCCATTAAATCACCCCTATAAACCCTTTCAGGTCTTCCATTGGTTATTATCGCAAGCCCACCGTTGATCTGGATGATCTCTGACCCAGCGGTTGCCAGTTTGTGTCGGCCATTGTATGGGATCGGGCGGGGCCCGTCCAAAACCACTTACCACTTAAGGCCTGCCCAAAATCCTGCTCATTATGGAACTCAAATGATATAGGGTCTCGTCTATAATTCGTTTGGGTCCGTCTTTAATCGTTTTGGGCATTTTTCCTTTGTATTTCGTTTATTCAATGAAAATGTGGAAATACATAGAAACCATCTTGACTGGAACTCAATATCTATATATATATATATATATAATATTATATATATATATATATATATTATATATATATATAAAATATTTATATATATATATTATATATATATATATATATTATATATATATATATATATATATATATAATATATATATAATATATATATATATATATATATATATATTCACATCCATAAACCCTTTCGGTTCCACCTCAAGTCGCATATCGCATTGCATAGCGTATAAAGGAATATATAGAAAAATCTGAAATATAGATCTTAAAGTATATACAATCAGGTCCATAATCCCTATCGGGTCTGAGTCCCGATCGCTAATTGCAATCACAATGGACCGGGGGTCTTCCCTTTGGGTGTGTCGATCCGCCAATGCCAATATCGGTGATCACATGTCTCATTGGCGTGGGCTCCGTCCCTTGTCTCATGCTACCGCCGATGTCGATCCACCGATATCGAGGATCGGCATTCGCATCAGCCCGGGGGTCCTTACCTTATGTTATATGCACAAGCCTACCTCTGACCCGATATGTCGGGGATCGGCAATTGGGGGGTTTTCCCCTTTCCACTCAAATCCATCTTTTGGATCTCCTCCGATGCGATTTCCCATTATAAGGGTTTTTTGCCGATTTTGGGGGATTTTGCCTCTTTTTCTAAATAACAAAGGGCATCTTCTTTCTGCGATAATGTCTGAATCCTAAGTCCATTTTTTCCCATTCAAATTATAGTAGATTTAGAATGAGATGATGTCTGTAATGGGGTTATTTCCAAGAACTTCATGGGACTTTCATTTTCCCCTGTGAGGAACCCTTAGACTTAGGAGTCTATCCAAAATCCATTTTGGATCGGCTGGATTACTCTAGTTGATGGGGATTGGTACAACTCTGTCCATAAAATGCCTTGAAAGGACTCATCCTCAATGACTCTTGATAACCATTGTTGTATGCGAACTCAACCAATGGAGGATAGTCCTCCAACTTTCTTTGCTGGTGCATCACATACATCCTCAACATATCCTCCAAGATCCTGTTGACCCTCTCTATCTATCCATATGTCTATGACTGATCAGCTATATTGAAGGCTAACTCTATACCCAAGTCTGCAAATAACTCCTTCTGAAACTTGGAAGTGAATTTTGCATCCCTGTCTGACAAAATCTTCTTTTGAATGCCATGCAGTCTCACTACCTCTTTGATGAACACCTGTGCTACCTCACTGGGTGAATATGTAGTCTTTACTGGAATGAAGTGAGCTACCTTGCTCAACCTATCGACCATGACCATAATAGAGTCATGCTGCTTTGCTACCCTCAGAAGCCCTATAATGAAATCCATGGAAATGACCTCCCATTTCCATTTCAAAATCACTATAGGATGTACTAAACCAAATGAATGCTTACATTCTTCCTTGACCTACTGACAATATAAACATCTATCCATGAACTCTGCCAATTCCTTCTTCAAATTCAGCCAATAGTAGAACTTCTTCACCACCATCAATATCTTCTGATATCCTGGATGACCCAAGTATGGCTTGGTGTGAAACTCCCTCAAGATAACCTTCTTGATCTCACTGTAATTTATCACATAAATCATGTCTCTAAATCTCACCAAACCATCTATCATTAGACAATAGTTTGCATCTTTATCACCTGTGCCTGTACCTACACATGTACCTATACCTACACATGTACCTACATTTGCACCTGTACCTATACCTATACATGTGCATAATCTCCATGTATTTTTCATCCCGTTGTCCTACCTGCAAGATCCTATCTTGTAACTTTATCCCATAAGCGTTCATAACTGCTATATGATTTATCTGTACCTTCATGCTAAGAGCATCTGCAACCCAGTTCTCCTTCCCTTTGATGTATCTAATCTCGAAGTTGAACTCAGTAAGGGTAGCAAACCATCTATCTTGCCTAACATTTTGATTTTGTTGATCAAACAAACATATCAACCCACTGTGATTCCTCATCAATGTAAACCTCTTGCCCAGAAGAAAGTGTCTCCACATCTTTAATGCGTGTATAATTTCTGCTAGCTCAAGATCATGCGTCAGATAGTTCTACTTGTTCTTATTTAGTTTCCATGACTCATAGCACACTATATGTCCTTCGTGCATGAGAACTCCACCAAGTCCTCTATTGGAAGAATCTGTACACACTACAAACTCCATGTTTAGATATGCAATATTTAACACTGGTGCATGTGTCAACAATTGCTTAAGCGTCTCAAAACTACCCTCACATTATTATGTTCATTCAAACTTGTTACCTTTCTGTCGCAATGATGTGATAGGATATGCAATCCGTGAGAATTTCTTGATGAACCTCGTGTAGTAACCTACCAATCCCATAAATTATCTCACCTCATCCACGTTCTAGGGGTTGCCCACTTCATGATGGACCTTATCTTTCTTGGATCCATTGCTATGCCGTCCTTAGAGACAACATACCCCAAATAATGTACCTCAGTCTGAAAGAACCTGCACTTGCTAAGTTTAGCATACAATTGATTCTCTCCTAGCAATCTTAGCACTACTGCTAAATGCTTGGCATGTTTTACCTCATTGTTAGAATATACCAGTATGTCATCAATGAATAGAAGAACAAACTTGTCCAGATAAGGACACAACACAATATTAATCAAACACGTAAATGTATCTAGAGCATTAGTCAAGCCAAATGGAACAACAAAAAACTCATAATGCCTATACCTGGTCCTGCCAACACAATCTTGAAGATATCCTCTTCCTTGATGTGTACCTGATGGTATCCTGATCTCAAGTCGATCTTAGAGAATACTACTGCTCCCTTCAAATGATAAATCAAATTATCAATCCTCAACAAAGGTTACCTGTTCTTGATCATTACCCTGTTCAACTATCTGTAGTCAATTCACAATTTGAGAGTACCATCTCTCTTCTTCACGAACAACATTGGTGCCCCCCAAGGTGATACACTTGGCCTAATGTATCCCTTGTCCAATATTTCCTTTAGCTGCAACTTTAACTCAACCAACTTAGATGTGCTCATCCTCAAAGGTGCTTTTGAGGCTAGATTTGTTCTTGGCACCAACTCAATAGAAAATTCTACCTCCCTTTAAGGTGGCAACTCTGTAATGTCCTCAGGAAATACATCCTGAAACTGCTGCAAAATTGGATACCTACTTAACACATCGACATCCTCAACCTCCTTACCCTTGTCACTAGGAATGTGTACTACAAACATCACACAATATTTTTTGTAACTACACTTAGATTTCATACCGGTAACCATTCTCACTAATGTAGGCTTCTTCTTCCCCTTCAGAGTCCTCTTGTCCCCACTATCATCCACATACTCAATGGAATTGTCGAAGCAATCCATTTTGGTTTTTTGAAGGTATAGCCAATTACCCAAAATCATACTATACGATCCAAATGAAAATACATTCAAATGTGTTGTTGTAGGCATACCATTTAACTCAAATTCATAAGCTCTCACCCAATGGTGAACTCTCTTCTTCGTACCTATAGCCAACTATACCAACCAAGATTATGGATACACTTCTTTTCTCAAGCCACACTTATCCACCAAGTCAGGATTAATATAACTCTAGATATATCCAGGATCCATAAAAATAGAAACAACTTAATCACAAAGCTTACCGTCCATCTCAATGATCAATGCTTGATGGTCTTCTTTCCTGTTGTCCACAACTGCATAGATCCGAAGAATGATATGAACAACATCACAAACTATATGCACCTGCTGAGCACTGTAGATCTAGATTCTATCACCACTGTGATACTGTGGACAATCCCTCTTACAATGATCCTTACTACATATCAAACACTGCAATGGTTCTCTACCACTGCCTCTAGTTTGTGTCTCTCCACGTCCTTTCTCAGTTGTATTGAACCTATTGTAAGGAACTCCATCTTCTTTCTCACTTCCATCTTGAGGTCTTCCTCTCATTGGTGGCCATTTTCCTTTTTCTTTCTCATTTATTTTCAAGTAATGCTTAAGCTCAATTTTGTGCTTCGACTGTCATAACAATGCTTCAAATTTCAGATGGTCTCCTCCAACGATCTACGCTCATCGAACTCAATTCGGTCTCTATATGTAACTGACAGTTCAATGATGAATTTATGAACCTTAGCCTTCTCTTCCTTGAGGTAAGGCACACATCTTAACAACTCCAAAAACCTGCTAGTATACTCATCATTTGTCATATAACCCCATCCACAACAAATAAAACTCCTTAGCTCTGTCATCATAGTACGTCCCAAAAAAGTACTTCTTCTTGGATAGCCTTCAAATCCATGCCAAGTCAAATGTTTCTCATGTATACTTTTGACATACTTCATGTCTTTCCACCAAATATCTGCTTTACCTTTGAGACTGAAAGTGGCTATCTTTGCTTTCATGTTTTATGAATAGTCATGCAATCTGAAGAATTTCTTCATACCAAGAAACCATGCATCTACATCCTATCATTTGTTCATCTCTCCATCAAATGTAGGTGGCTTTTCTTTCTTAAACTCATTTGAAAAGTATCCCCTGTCACTCCCCATGTAAGGATGATAACGATGACTATCGTGTTGCTTGTGAGAACTAGAACTAGAATAGTACATGTGTTGATCACCTCTCCTATCTAGAGTTTCCAACAACCTACCATCTCTGATCATGTCAAATATATATGACTTGTGTCTACTAGGAAACCTACTTCCAAATGCCCCATTAGTTCTATCCTTATGTCCATGGTTGATCCAAAGTGGTCTCTGTCACTGAAATTTGACAAATTCTAAAATAGTATCACATTCAACTCTTCTTATTTCTCTTGTGCCTGCATGATTTTGTCATTGTCTGCTTTGCAACTCCTTATTTCTTCCTTCAATCTTCTCAATGTGTATGCCAAGTTAGAAGAGTGCCACACACCACATTTCCCATCTGATGCATAGGGAGATTCTATGTAGTCTACCACCTTGCTAGCCATCTGATCTCTTTCCTCCAGGACATACTATGTTAGCTAAACCAAATCACAATAAAGCAATGCACCTTAGCATAATTAGAGGAGGATACCTTGTCTGCAAGATCATCAAATCAACATGATACATGTATAACATAATCATGACAACATATAGACATATATCGAATATGTGTATCAACACATAAACATCATTCTAGATAGGGTCCCATCATCAATGCAAGGATATATCAACAATGCATGTTATGACCTCATGCATGACAACAAAAATTACTCCATTGTACACATTGCCACATGAAACCATCAACATACATAAGCAATCCCAAATCAACTACACATATACATAAACACATGTATTCAAGCATAACCGATAAATTCTTGTAATCAATCTACAAGACTAATACATGTAATCAAACATTCAAGAATGTACCTAACATACAAGGATGTAGTCAAGTGAGATATAACCATATGAAACCAGTCATATACTTTCGATGATGCATCCCACAAAATCCCATCAAGTTCCTCTTGACAACATTACTATCATCATGATCAACATGATGCAATGCAAAAAACACATGGAATGCAAGTGTAAGAGACACATGCAACTGAAGTGCATGCATGACCGATCACCTTCACCCAAGGAAAACACAACCATGCTTTGATACAAATCTGTAACACCCCCCTCTTCTCAGGTCCACTCAAGCAACCAACTAGCCATGGTAAACATGCGATGAGAGAGGTTACTATAAGGGATTCAACTTCCTTGGTGACCTTAAGGAAATGGAACCAATGGAACATATCAAACAAACCCATCCACATCAGCAATAACACCCTCATGTGACATGTTAGTCACTCAAACATCATGTCCTTGAGTCCCACTGGTGATTTAAGCCTTTTAATCCCTGGTCTCTCTCTGATTCTATAGGCTAGACAACAACCAGAAGCCAAAGTCGCTCTTATAGGCTTGTGTGCCATCGTCCTTGGACTTTTTCCAGTAGAATTGTGCTAGAGTCTCTAAGATTTGAGCCACTTTTCTATGCCAGAAACTCAGTCTTTGCTTAGAAGTTGATATAACCTTCAGAATCCATCAAATACATGATGACAGTATAAACAAATAAAAAATAAACCTCATGACTAGGCCTGAGCATCCCCAGCCGATACTGACATTCAGTCTCAAACACTTGGTATCAATGCAACCTACAGGTCTATGATACAAACAAAGCATAAATGACTAAAAGAACTTATGAATATAACCAAAAGGATCATCCCCTTCTCTATTGAACTATTATATCATCAATTAGTTATTACATCCATCCATTTAATGATTACAAGTAAATACATGAAATAAACATGACATGAAATAGTCATTTAACCATGCTTATAACCATCATAAAACCATATAAATATCATAGATATGGCAACCGTTAAATCCACATATAAACCATTGCAAAAGTAATAGAACTTAGATTTTATTAATCATAGGAAAATCCGACTAGGTTCAGAACTTCCACGTACCACCCGACCATTGACATGGCTGAACCAAATCTCTCTTTCAGCTAGTGACCCCTATGCCATATTCCAATCATTAATGTGGTATCTCATAGAGAAACCAATCCATGAAAAATCAAGGGAATCCAAAGGTTAAACCACCTCCACCCTCATCAATTGTGATGACACCAAAACTGATGCTCCGATCACAATAAAAAAGAACTTGGAATGCCATCTAGAATCCATCACTATCCTTGAGTAAATTTCCATATCCTTGTCTCTCAAGGTTTACCGAAATCCAATCCCATATTAATAGGCCCTAAACTGAGACTAGTCTCTCAGGATTTACCACAATCCAAACCCGGATCACTAGGCCCTAAACCAGACTTCTCCCTCAGGCTTTACCGTGTATCCCACCAAAATCGGTCAAGGGATTCTTAGGACTTTGGGAATGAACATTGAGACCACCTTTGCCTCGAATTATGAAAGCCATCCAATAAATGATGCAAGTGGAAACAATGGCTTATGAAACCCCAACTATCACCCCGCATTCACCTCTTGTTAACAATCTGGCTTTTTCCTTTTTAACTTGAATGCCTTTGGAAGAAAAGGCCAAAATAATGGTTTTCTCTTTTAAATTAGGAGAGCTCAACAATACATTATAGATCACGATCTAAATGAACAAACGGTCCAGATTAAATCACATAATCGCCAGTCGCAAGGATCTCCACCGTCCATTACATCCTCCAATACAATGGTCAATATTCACTTTGAAGTTTCAAACAGTCCGTAGATCCTATGTCGTCGATCAACTTGCACTAGATCCAAAGGCTTTTAGAAATTTCAGGTGGATAAATAGCATGGGGATTACTCGCCCGAAAAGTAATTTTCCTCTCTCCTCGGCTACTACGTGTCAAGCGGTTAGTGGAATCGGGTGCCCAACCTGAATTACCACTTACCACTTCTGCCTCACCTGAAATGCCACTTCCTATTGGGAAACTACTTTCACGATCCAACGACCACGATTGTTCGTGATCCAATGGTCACAATGGAATCGCATGATCGCAAGTCGCAAGTCCACTGGTTAGGCTCCATCTAGTTCAAAGTTGCAATGCGATTGAGATCCACAGACCCGATAAAGTTAAAAGCCTCCATCTATAATATTTCAAGTTCAGATTTCAAATATGATCTATGGTTTTCACTGATTCTTAGTGTAAACTGGATTTCCACTTGCGAGATCAAAACCATGTAAATAAACTTCATTGATCCGATATCGGTGATCCAATGGTTGGGATTAAAGTGACATCAGCCAATGATAATTCTATAAAAAGCCTCTGACTTCTATCAATCATGTGATTTAGGTGTGAAACATAAAAAAACAAAGGAATAATCACTCCGTCCCGAATACAAATAATCTGAAAGCATAACAAGGATTTTTGTAGGATTGATAATTAATCACACACATAACATCATTTTTCACAATAGAAATAGTTACAGAGTCTCGGCCTTGGCCCAATTACACAAATAAAAGACTTCTATTTCAAAATACAATCCACACACTATTCTTGCTCTCGCTCCACTCAATCCTCCCTTCATTACATTTTTTTTCCTTCTTTTTATCAATTGAATATCACTCTATTATGTGCCTAACAACTCAATCCCTATTTTTAATCAATCTAACAACAAATATCTAATTCCTAACTCTACGAGACACCTATGCTAACAACTTATCCTTGAACCTACAATAAGACAATTTCTAACTATTACAATAAATAAATACAACTCATTTCTTGAGAGATCCAACCCTCTCAGTAAAACTGACTTTTGACCAGTCAGGGCAATGAAATTCAACTTGTTTAGTCACAACACGTGAACAAACCTTCACATTGTTGGCTAAGTTCGGATGCTCCTACATCAGACTCCCGGGGAAGAAATAATCGTCCTCCAAACTTTCAGGGCTTACTCCATACTTCTGCAATTCTACTGTTGTCAACCAGCTAGCATCCTCCACTGGCTGTCCTTTCCATTTGACTAGATATTGGAAATAAGTTTGTCCTCTAGTTCTTTTGGATACTCTTTTCTCAAAACAACTTCCACTTCTTTCTTAGTTGTATTTGGCATTTGTTCTTCCCAATTCATAGTTTGAACTTCATCTCCTGTAGTTTCCACCTGTAGCTCTATCTCTACCTCTTTGTATTGATACAAATCTGCAACACTGAAGATAGGTGATATTCCAATCCCTTCTAGAAATTCAATTTCATATGCATTAGCTAAAAACATTCTTACAATTCTACATGGTCCTATATTTTTCATTTTTAGTTTATTTTAAGTCTTAGCAGGAAATCTTTCTTTTCTCAAATACACCATCACTAAATCTCCCACTTGGAATTATTTCTCTCTTCTTTTCATATCTACCCTTTGTTTGTATTTATCGTTGCTTTCCTATAATCTACCTTTGACATCTTCTTGTAGTCTCTGCATCTGTTCTGCAAACTCTTCAGCTTTTGCACTTGTTGTCTCCAGTTTACCCAAAATTCTAAGCTCATACACACCTCTTGGATTCATTCCAAAAACAATCGGAAATGGGCCCATTCCAGTACTTCGGTCTGGAGTATCATTATAAGCAAATTCAGCCTGAGCTAGTGCAAAATCCCACTGCTTAGGATTTTGATACACTAAACTTCTCAATATGCTTCCCAAGCTCCTGTTTATTACTTCGGTCTGTCCATCTGTTTGAGGATGGTATGATAAACTAAAACTGAGGTTAACTCCCAATTTCTTCCAAAGAGTTCTCCAGAAATTCCCTGCAAACTTTGTATCTCTATCAGACACAATACTTACATGCAGTCCATGTAATCTTACAATTTCTGAAAAAAAATAGATTAGCAATATGTGTTGCATCACTAGTCTTCCTACATGCAATGAAATGTTCCGTATTAGAAAATATATCTACCACAACATAAATAGAATCATTCCCCCTTTGAGTTTTAGCTAAGACCAAAACAAAATCCATGCTAACTGCATCTCACGGTCGGTCTGGTATTAGCAATGGCTGATAGAATCCTGTGTTCTGGCTCCTTCCTTTAGCATGCTGACATATCCTGCACTTATCAACAAATTTCTTAACATCAATCCGCATTTTTGGCCAATAATAAAAATCAATCGCCTGAGCAAAGGTTTTATCTTGTCCAAAGTGACCAGATAATCCTCCACTATGTTTCTCCTTTATTATTTTTCCCTAATAGAACATTTGGGGATACACAACTTGTTGCTTTTGAACAATAAGCCTCATTGAATGAGATAATCCAACCACTGACTTCTGTTATGAACTATTGGATTCTGAACTGTTGTATACATATCTTTGAAATCTACATCATCTTTGCACATTTCAATCATTTCCTTAAATCGTACAACACCCACTTTGAATTCTTGCACAATAAAACTTACCCTGCTCAATGCATTGGTGACTTTATTTGACTTATCACTCTTGTGTTTTATCACTAAAGTAAAGCTTTGCAAAAATTCTACCCACTTGCCATGTTTTTGGTTTAGTTTTGGTTGGTTATTGATGAACTGTAAGGCATGATTGTCTGAATACAATATGAATTCTTTTGGCAACAAATAATGTCTCCATTTCTTCAAGGTTTGTACAATAGCGTAAAACTCTTTATCGTAAGAAGAATTTTTCTTCTTTTCTTGATTCAATTTCTCACTGAATTACGCTATCAGTCTTTATTCCTAACTCAAAACTGCGCCAACTACAACTCCACTAGCATCTGTTTCAACTTGAAATATTTTTTCAAAATTAGGCAAAGCTAAAATTGGCTCCTTTGTGATTTTCCTATTCAGCAATTTAAAATTTTTGTCTGCTGCTTCTGTCCACTTGAACGGATGATTGATCTCCTTAATTGTTTCAAGAATTGGTGCACAAATCTAACTAAAGCCTTTGATAAAATTTCTGTAAAAACTTGCAAGACCATGGAACCTCCTTACCTCAAATATATTTCTCAGAATAGACCAGTTCCAAATTACTTTCACTTTCTCTGGATCCATTTTCAATCCTTCTTTAGAAATTACAGATCCCAAGTAAATTAATTCTTCCTTCATGAAACTACATTTCTTCAGATTTATCAGTAGTTTCTCTTTTTGCAGAGTTCTTAGAACCAACTTAAGATGCTCTAGATGTTGTTCTTTACTTTTACTAAAAACTAGAATATCATCAAGGTAAACAATAACAAACGTGCCTGCATATTCCTTCAATACTTCAATCATTAATCTCATGAATGTGCTAGGTCCATTATTGAGTCCAAAAGGCACTAACGACTCATACAACCCACTGTTTGTTTTAAATGCAATCTTCCATTCATCGCCTTCTCGAATTCTTATTTGATGATATCCACTCTGTTAACACTCAGGCTGTTCCCAAAAGTTGTAGGACAGGGAATACGGCCGAGGTAACCACAGACCAATCTTTTAGACACGGATTCTAGCTAATCTGTATCCAGAGAGGGTTCTCTCTTTATAATTTAACCTTTTTTTGAGGTATATTAGGCTAGTTATGAAGTACAAGGGTTTTGTTTTGAGTTTGGTTGGAAGGAGGGGGACTCAATAGTACAGTGAGGTAAATATGAAACATTTCAGTCCATTGGGCATGATGGAGTAAAAAAGGGATGGCTTCCTGGGTTAGGTTTCTTACCAAAGGATTTATCACAGAGCAAGGTACTCGAGTATGGAACAATTTATAGGCTGGAATCAGATGGAATGGAGTCAATGGGTGAAGGGAAATTAAGAATCCTTCATCATGTTGATAGAGGGAAAATGGATGAGTACTACTAAGGAGCAATTAAGAATTCCTTTGCTAATATTCAAGATGAAGAACCAGGGGAAACAGGAGAAATTAAGAATTCCTGTTTATGCTAATTCTGAAGAAAACATTAATAATAACAGAGACTAAACACAGAGTGCAAAGAAGCAAGTTTTGAGTTATTCTTTTTCTCTATTATTTAGATCATGAAACATATATGATATAGTAAACACAGAAACTGTAAAACACAAGTTAGAAGGGACTTATTGATCCATAAAAATGATTCAAGAATTCTGTAACACAGTCCTTAGCATCAATTCTTCATCCAGTGAGCTCAACAAAATGGTTCCAACAGCCTTTTTATTTCCAAAATTTTTCAGTATTACAGTCAAAACTATGAACATTCACCAGCAACCAACCAACCCAAAATACTTAGTCTGGGGGGGTATTTATACAAAAAGGTCAAGATATCATACAAAATATCTAATAGAAATAGTATCTGCTGACAATTTAATGCTTCTTTTACACAGATAGAGACAGACAATCTCGAAAACAGGGAGACAATAAATAGATGCAATAAATTCAAGCTGCGCTAGTTGATCCGTCTTTATGAGATGTACTAGAGGTAGGTGCTGCAAGTCAGTTCCCAGCTGTCTTCTACTGATCCTCTCTGCTAGTATCCTGCCCTGGCTGGATTTTCTTTAAATCTGATGTGATACGCCTATATTTGTCTGACATTTATTGATTTATTTTCTCTGCAACATGGTACAAAACTTTGAATTCACCCAAGATACCAAAGATGCCAAAGATAACAAAGATTAGTTCATAATATTCCCAACATATCTTGACACCAGCCTGATTCTGGTAGTTGATGTCTCTATGTACCTAAAGAAATTGGGTTGAATGGTGAACAAATGTTTCACTTCATGCTCAATATAAAATAGATTTTCCAAGTTGTTGTAGAGGGCCTTGCCAGATGGGACTGCCCTTTCTGCTGAAGTACTTGTGATGCATTTGCTTGATCAACAACATGTTTATTCAACTTGTGCGTGTACTCAACTTGTCTCATAAAGCGTTCATTACTCCCCAACAGACTTGGCAAATCCTTTTCATGCAAAACCGGAAATCTTTCTATAAAAGATTCAATATCCACCTGCATGTCCTGGCATCTCCTTTCCAGATTTTGCGTCATAGTTCTCATAGTTAGAAATTTCTTGATATGAAGAATGGTGCTTGTCCTGTCTCTGATTTGCAATGCCTCCAATTCTTTACTGGTTTTGGTATTCAAAAAAAGTATTAGCCTGTTATCTTGTTCAGGCATGTGTCCCAATAAAGCTCTGGTTTTTTGAATTTCCACTTGAGCTGCTGCTATCAACTCAATCTGCTCATAAATAATTTGAATATATCTCCACACATTACTAATGGATTGATTTATGTTAGCCCACAAAATGCCTTTAATTTCTCCTAGAGGTTTGTCCAAAGAGAGGTCCTTTTCCAATGTTTTCACCTTATTTCCTAATGCCTTAACCTCTCTTGTCTTTTCTGCTACAATCATCCTAGATTTGTCATAACTTATTTCTAACTTTGCTAATTTCTCTTTGGCCTCTTTCAATTCTAACACTTGGAGTTTTAATTCCTCCATGGCTTTTATTAATTCTTCTGTGGTCTTGCCAATACTATTGCCTGGTGTTGTTGTTGTTGTTGCTGCTGAAGTTCCTGTAGTTTTTTCTGTTGTGGCTGCTGGAACAGTGGGAGGTGGTGTTGCTGCAGCTGTTGAAGGGGCAGTTGTGACTGTAACGATTTCTTTAGGTGGTTGATAGGTTGACTCTCCCTGATTCTCTTTCAGCGTTGTCTCCAATGCTTGCTCAGTTTCATATAACCTTTCATTGAGCTTCATGAGTAGCTCCATCACTTCTTCCTCTGACTTCTGCTGGACCACTTCTGTTGTCTAAGGATGCATAGTAGAAGGAAATTTCAGCTACTTCCTTAGGGCAACAATATCTTCCTCTTTTTTCTTCATTAATGCCTTCATGCCCTTGGCATCCTTTCGGTCATGTCCTAGCTCAATGATAATCTCCTCCAAAGATTTGATCATGTTGTCTTTAGCAAGAGAAGATTCTTTCTCCAAATCTAGCTGAACAGAGGTGTTCTCCAAGGAGTTTTGTAATCTATGAACTAGCATAGCTTTATCATCTAGTGTGGAGTATACCATCTCTCTAGTCTGTTTGTGCAGCTCAATCTGGTCCATTGAATGAATATCCTTGGCCATAACCTCCATATTTGTTCTAACGTAGTTAGCTGCCAATTGTGGTTGCTGTACTTTGGACTTGAAATGACTCAGGATTATCTTGCCCTCCTTGATGTCATGGGCAGACATCAACCTTTTCTGATTTGTGGGGAGCATCTTAAGATATTGATTGTAAAGTTGTACCCTTAGTGGGTCATTTCTAGCTTTAATCTTGGTGAATGTTCTTTTGACATTAGAGGCCTCCTTTCTTTGAGGCTGAGTAGATGAAACTTCCACACTATGTTGCTTCTCTAGCTCTTGCCTGTGTGAGCTAGTAGATGTGTCTATCACAGGGGATGTCTGTTGGCTGGCTATCTTTTCCCCTCTCAAACTATCCATTGTTTCCTCAAAGATTTCCTCTTCAGAGTGAGGATTTAATCTTTGTCTCTTTGCACTCGTATGCTCTGCCGGTCCACTCATGGGTGTGGGGTCTTCCCTATCTCTCTTTTTTCCTTTTTCCTCATTTGGAGGAATCTGTAATGCTGGTACCTCTGCTGCTTTTGTTTGTACTGGAGGAATTTTCTCTTGTTGTTCTGTCATTTCTTGCTGATCTGTTTCTGCCACTTCCTTGCCCTTTGAGAACCCTGTGTTGGCTTCTTGAATAGGCTATTGTGAAGTTCCAGCAGAGGATGTGCCAATTCCTGCTTGTGGAGGTAGCTTGAAGGATACCTTTCCAAAAGAGTCTAGGTCAAGGTCTTTCATAGCCCTCTCCATCTTTTCTTGTTTAGTAATTTGTTCTACTAATGTGCCCTCTAACCAGTCATCTTGATTAGCATATTGTTCAAAATCAGGGATTCTATGGTGTACATAAGTTGACGACCTGTTTCTTACTTTTCTGTCACTTATAAAGCTATTCGGGTCATGTGGTACCCACTAGAAACTTTTCTTCAATTTAAGTTATTCCCCCAATATTCTATCATCTTCCCATGCCTCCCTTTTATTAAGGACAAAAGGGCCTAATTGGGTTTTAACTCTCAGCTATGCCTTTTTCTTTGCACTGCAAAAAATGGGTTAAATATGCATTAATAAGCAGCCTGAAGTATTCCAGTGCTAATAGTCTCATAGGTACAAATTTGGGTAGCTTGTAGGGGCACAGTTCACAGCCATATATCCTGATTTAAGTGTGATTCTGGTACAAGTACCAGTCACCTATATTGTATTATTTGGAAAGCTCTAAAATATTTTTTATATTAGCAAAGAGCTTAGGAGGAGGAGCTCCTACCAATAAAGTGGTGGCTAGATATATGAATAGGTCAATGAATTCACAATAGCTATAAGGGGAGTCATGTACATTGTGGAAGACTGAGGTCCAGAAGATCACAGACCTCCTTTCTCCTTTGGAATCTAATTTTCTGATGGGAAATGAAAAGATTCAGAGGTAAGTTACCTTTCAAATGTTTTGCTTGTGGAAGAGTAGGTCACTATGCTGCCAAATGTCCTTATAAGGATAAGATTGACAAGGGGAAGGAACCTGTTAGATGGAACAAGAAACAGAATGCTAATAAAAAAAGCTATTACACTCAAGAAGACAGTGATGGTCTATCAAATAGTGATGAAGATGAACGAGGTAATAACTATAAACTTTTAATGGCTTTTGAAGATGATGATTACATGGATGCTATAGATGTGGATGGCTTTTATGGAGAGATTTCTAGACTCAAGACATGTTTAGAAGAAAAGAATGTGATCATTGATACTCTGCAATTTCAACTTGATGAAAAAGAAAAATCCCTTGAGAAGTTAGAATGTGAAATTGTTGGCCTTAGAAAAGAAATTGAGAAAACAAAGGCTCTTAATCTGAAATTTGTTAAATGATCTGAAACTCTGGATGAGATTATCAATGTACAATGTTCTCCACTAATCAAGAAAGGTCTAGGGTATAATGGGGAAACATCTCAAGCATCCACCTCAAAGAGTTATCTTGATGCAGCAAGGAGGAATGAGCAAAAGCCCAATGAAGATCACCAGGTAAAACTGGGACGAATTACATCAAGAATAAAAAAAAGACTACCAAGTAAACCGAGGGCAATCCATCTTAAGGGTGAACAAAAGCTACAACCAGCCACAGGTAAAAACTTCTCAATTTTCTTCAAGAATGGATAACAATAGAAACTACAATCATTTGGCTGGTAGATTTGATAATCGCAGAAGTTTCTTCAATGGCCAATGTTTCTCTTGCCATAACTTTGGTCACAAAGTAGCTCAATGTGTTGCCTATAAGACAATCATGAGTAGAGAAGCTCAAAAACAAAGAAGTATGACTGGAATTACGAAAAGGACCTATAACAACTTTTCGGCCCTTGAAAATGAAATTGAATGTTCTATTTGTAATAACTTCGGTCATGAAGATTCCGAATGCAGGAGCAGGTTTCGAAAGACAAAGGAACAAGCCTCAAGCACCAGAACATGGAGAATAAAGAAACCACAACCAGAAAGATGTGGGATAGCTTTTTATGCAGAAGGACAGGAAAATCTATGGTACATCGACAGTGGATGTTCGAAGCATATGACAGGTGATAAAGAAAAACTTGAATCATATAGTGTTTTAGAAAAGGGAAAGAAAGTTTCTTTTGGAATGATACCCCTGCAGCCATAAAAGGAAAAGGCACTGCTCAGTTGAAAGAAAAGGTCAAAGCTGGAAATGTTTTGTATGTTGATGGCTTGAAGCATAATTTATTGAGTGTCAGTTAGATGTGCGATAATGAACCAAGTCATATTTTGATCAGATGGGTGTAGTGTTTGTGATCTTGATACAGGAAGAATAGTGATCAAAGGCAGAAGAACTCCAAATAATTTGTACATATTTGAAGAAGGACAACAACAATTGTATTTGAGCAAGGATGATGAACACTGGTTATGGCACCGGAGGTTGGGGCATCTAAGCTTTTCACAAATAAGGAAAGCATGTAAATACCAGGCAGTTCGTGGTCTTCCAGATATCAAAATTCCAGACAACACCATATGCAAATCATGTCAGTTTGGTAAGCAAACCAGAACTAACTTCCCTGAGAAGGAAGGATCAGTTATCAGGCCTCTTGAGCTAGTCCATACAGATGTATGTGGTCCATTTAGGACAAGGTCACCTTGAGGAGAAGAATACTTTATATTATTCATTGATGACTTCTCCAGGATGGTTTGGTTGGGACTTATGAAACAAAAGGACGAAGCATTCGAAAAATTCAAATCTTTCAAAGCCTTGGCTGAAAACGAATCAGATCACAAAATTAAGTGCCTCAGGTCTGACAGAGGTGGGGAGTTTACCTCAATTGAATTGTTCAATTTCTGTGAAGAACATGGAATAAGAAGGGAATTCTCTACAGCTATGACTCCTCAACAAAATGGAGTGGTGGAAAGGATGAACAGAACTGTTCAACAAATGGCTCGTGCTATGCTTGATGAGTCTGGAACTCCCGCAACCTTCTGGGGTGAAACTACATTTTTTGCGGTTGTTATTCTCAACAAAACAAATGTTCAAGTGAACAACACTCAAACTCCTCATGAGCTCTGGTATGGTGAGACTCCTTCGGTAAAGCATTTCAAAATTTTTGGAAGCAAATGCTATATTAAGAATAATGATGAACAGCTTGGAAAACTTGAACCTAGAGCAGATGAAGGCATTCTCCTTGGTTATTCTCCCCACTACAAAGCATATAAGTGTTACAATAAAAGACTTGGAATAATTGTTGACAACATTGATGTAGTGGTTGATGAAAAAGGATACATTCCTAGGCAAGTAAATTATGAAAATATTGAAGAGGATGCAGACTACTCTCCAAATCAGACTGATGATGAAGAAGAACCTCAAGAGGCACCAGAAGAACAAATAAGGATAGAAGAGAAGACTCCATCCAGGTATGTTCAGAAGAATCATCCAGAATCTCAAATTTTGGGACAGAAAGAGGCAGTTGTACAAATAAGAAGAACAATTGCAGAAGCCTCAAGCTATTTGGCATTTCTCTCCTCCACTGAACCACAAAATGTAAAATAGGCATGCAAAGATGAATGATGGGTCAAAGCAATGGATTAAGAACTTGAGCAAATCGAAAGGAACAACACTTGGGAACTGGTTCCTAGACCAAAGGATAAGAATGTTATCGGAACAAAATGGGTCTTCAAAAATAAATTGAATGAAAAAGGAGAAGTAATTAGAAACAAGGCCAGACTTGTTTGTAAAGGGTATGCGCAGCAAGAAGGAATAGACTTTGAAGAAACCTTTGCTCCCTTTGCAAGACTTGAGGCCATCTGAATGTTCCTTGCTCTATCAAGTTTTCAAAACTTCAAAGTATTTCAAATGGATGTGAAATCAACCTTTCTGAATGGAGACTTGGAAAAAGAAGTATACATTGAACAGCCAGATGGGTTCATTCTTGGAAATGATCCAAATCTTGTATGCAGATTGAAAAAGGCTCTCTATGGGTTCAAACGAGCTCCAAGGGCTTGGTACTATCGTTTGGATAAATATCTTCATCAACAAGGTTTTTCAAAAGGATCAACAGATAGCAATCTTTGTATAAAAGTTGAAAATGACAAATTGCTAATACTTGTTGTGTATGTAGATGACATTATTTTTGGCAGCAATGAAGAAGAGATGAGTCAAAGCTTTGCCTTGGTCATG
>APFE031424990.1:181153-201528 GCA_000404065.3 Pinus taeda
ATATATAAATATAAAGTGAGTGTAAAATGAAATTGGAAATTGAATTATTTTATGCATGACTAATATTTAAAGAATATGGGTTAATTCTCTTTACATTTAGAGAATCCCTATGATAAAGTGGGATAAATCTTAATGGTTAAGAATAGTTTCCCATGATTTTTTTCATGTGTATACTTTTTTATCTATTCAATTTTAACAATATGACTTGTATCATGTACCAAATGTCTATCTGATGGACTGCTTGCTGGCTCTAATGACAGTCTCCCTAATTTGATTGAAATATCTTCTATATCTGCCTCTCTCTCCCTTGTCAGGTCTCCGAGATCATCTGTCATTAAATTAACAATTTCATTCTTTTGTAAAATTCACAAGCCTTTATGATTCTTGTCTTCACCATTTTTTTGAGTTGAGCGTTGGTTAGCTATGGTGGAGGACGTCTAGGGTTTCGATTACCCTCCCTCTGGGCTCTGCGCAGACTGCCACGGCAGGTCTGCAAAGCTCTGCCATCTACTCTCTGTCGTCTGGAGCTTAGCAATCCGTAGCAGACATACCCGCGCCATTGTAAGCCGTCACCATGACGCCCAGGAAGGGGGGGGCCTCTGCCCCTCCCCTAAACCCCGCCGGCTCTCGACAGAAAGAAAAAGAGAACGACTCAGACCCAAATCATAATGACATTTCACAGGAAAGGAAGCACGACAAGGACGACTACGCAAATCAGGAAGAGGGTTCCATAGTTAGATCGGCCACCTGCAAACCGGTCGCTGCCACAATGCCCACAGTGGAATTTCCCAGCCACAGAATAAACGCCCGAATCCAATACATGCGAGACCATGCTCTTATTGGCAAATTCATAGGGATCTGGCCTACGGAAAGAGCTTTCAGTAGCTGGATCAACGCGAAATGGGCACCTAAGGGCCACATCTCCCTGCACATTGGACCCAAAGGCTTTTTCACCGTGGTCTTCAACTGCCTGGAAGACCGCAACAGAGTTGTTGATGGCGGAACTTATTTCTTCAACACTGCAGGCCTGTACCTGAGAGGCTGGATCGAAAAATTCAACCCAGACAAGGAGGACCTCAGCTATGCGCCAGTCTAGATCAGGCTCTACTCGCTCCCATGGGAATATTGGGAAGAATCATCTCTGAAGGAAATCGGAAACAAGCTAGGAGAGTTCATTAAAGCGGCGGAAGATACCAAGTTCTTCAGATTTACGTCATATGCGCGCATCTGTGTCTACATGGATCTCAAACAGCCCCTGCCAGACAAGGTAAGATTCTGACACGAAGACTCTGAATGGATTCAAATGATCAACTATGAGCATGTTCCATTTAGATGCCGGAAATGCCACCAACTTGGGCATCTATTCAGGGATTGCCCTCTCAATAAAACCACAGCTGGTAGCACCCAAACAGACAAGAATGAAACAGATGGTTTCACAAAGGTGGTCAACCGCAAAAGAGGTAGCAAAAAACCCTCAGCCAATGCAAAAACCGATTTGGCTAACAAAACTAAAACACCCAACTCCAATAGCCTTGAAGCCCTAGTGAATCTGGAAGCGCAAGATCAGGAACAGGAAATGCAGAAGCTCAAAACCCTAGTTCGGAAGCTCCCGGAAGGCCCTCCTCCTCAGACTCAAGACCCTCTGCCTGATAAAAGCCAGATAACGCATCCAGATCCTCATGCTGATGGCCTCCAGGCAATGGAAACTGAGATCCCAGAATCAAGCAAACAACAAGCCAAAGAAGGAGAAGCAGATCCTCCAGGACCAGAGTTAATGGAAGAAGACTCTGAGAATGTGGATATAGGAGATCTAGACATACTTACCTTGGAACTCACTTGTAAAACCGGGAACTTCGATAAGATACCTGAAAGGCAACTAGACAAACTGGAAGAAGTTCTGCAAAAAGCGCACAAGAAACATTCACTTGGGGTTCAAATAGGAAGCCAATGGGATGGTAAATTCATCATAAAAGACAACAAAAAAAGAGGTCGGAAAACTACCCTGGAAAAAACCATCAAGATAGGACAAGTGCTCGTAGAATCAGGTCGATATCCGAAGCTGACCAAGTTCTACAACATCCACCCCAACCCGTCTCAATGAAGCTAATATCCTGGAACATAAGAGGGCTCAACAGCCCCAGGAAAGGTAGACTCTTAAAAAACATGCTCATGCAGGAGAAACCAAACATTCTCTTTGTGCAAGAAACCAAGTGTAACATGACATTTCTGGCAAAAATAGCAACAAAAGTCTGGCCAGGAGGGCAAATCTCAACAGTAGATGCGCGAGGCGCTTCGGGAGGCCTAGCAATCCTCTGGGACTCCAGAATCATACAGCTTAATAACATTCATGCCAACAAGCATTTCATACAAGCAACATTTCATTTGCTTGGCACCAATACTCATGGTCACATTACCAATGTTTACTTCCTGCAAGATCCTCAGCTAAAAGCAGAAGTTCTGGACCAACTAACAGCTCTCAACTCTAACAGGCAATACCCTCTCTGGATAGCAGGTGGGGACTTCAATATGATAACAAGAACTGAAGAAAAGCAAGGGGGAAGGGACATTGGCATCCGTGATGGGCAACTCCTCAAAGACTTTGTGAGATCAAACTGGCTAATCGATCTACCTTCAAACAATGGCATCTTCACATGGACCAACAAAAGGGAGGGCATCCATCAAATAGCCTCCAGGTTAGATCGCTTCCTCATTTCTGACAATGCTCCTTATCTAGGCGGGGACATAATCTCTTCCATACTGCCTATATCAGGCTCGGATCATTGGCCTATTGAACTTCAATGGTAGAGGCCAGGTAACACTAATAAACGCCCCTTTCGATTTGAATCTTTTTGGTTGACTCACCCTGATTTCAGGGATTTTGTCAGACAATCCTGGATCAAATACCAACCCTCAGAAAAATCTAAAATGGCTCGATTCCAAAAGAAACTTCAATCCCTTAAAAAAGAAATCAAACAGTGGAATCAGAAAATATTTGGCAACATCTTCGCTGCTCAAGCTATGCTCAATCAGGAAATGAAGCAAATTCAGAACCGGATCATGGCTGAAGGCCGTACTAATGCCCTAACTCAACAAGAACAGAGGATAGAAGATCAATTACAAAGCAGAGCCCAACAGGAGGAAATCATATGGAGGCAGAAATCTCGCATTAAATGGTTAAAGGAAGGAGAGAAGAATACTAAGTTCTTCCACAACACCACTGTTCAACGTAGAATGCACAATCTGATCTCCCACATCCAAAATGAGCAAGGAGAACGAGTGGAAACACATGAAGGAATCGAAGAAAATTTTCTCCACTACTTTCAAAAAGCTCATCAGGAACCAAATGTGGACAGGCTTCCAGCGATTGAAAAAATTCTTCCCCACATTCCCAAACTTATTACTCCTAAGCACAATCACCTCCTCCTCCAACCAATCCAGCTTCACGAGGTGGATCTAGCAATCAAGAACTTAAAATCAGGGAAAGCCCCTGGGCCAGATGGCTTTACTTCGGATTTTTTCCATCACTTCTGGGATCTGATTCAAATAGAAGTTTGGCAACTGGTCGAGGAATCAAGAGCTTTACGTTGGATGTATCCAGGGTTGAATGCCACATTTCTAGCCCTCATCCCCAAAACTGCGGATGCCAACAAGCCCGAAAAGTATCGTCCCATAGCTCTCTGTAACATCACTTATAAAATTGTCTCAAAAGTCATAGCCAATCGGTTGAAGCCTTTACTGCCTCTCCTCATCTCTCCAGAGCAATCAGGCTACGTCGAAGGGCACCAAATCACTGATGGAATCATCCTCACTCATGAAATCCTGCACTCTCTGAAGCAATCCAAAAAGCCAGGTATGCTACTCAAAATAGATCTATCAAAGGCTTTCGACAGTATAAGTTGGCTCTATATTCAAAAAATTTTAAATGCTTTTGGTTTCGATCCCTCTTGGACTAGATGGATCATCAGTCTCCTCTCATCCTCCTTTTTCTCCATCCTGATCAATGGCATCCCCTCTGATACCTTCCGTCCCTCTAGAGGCATTAGGCAAGGAGATCCGCTCTCCCCCTTTCTATTTGTCATAGTCGCTGAAGGTCTTGGTCGCATCCTTAAATCCGCTGCCCTCTCTCATAATCTGAAAGGTCTCTCCTTCAATAACTCCCCTGCCTTCACCCATCAGCAATTCGTGGATGACAACATGCTCTTTGGTCACCCCTCCGTCCAAGAAGCTCGAATCCTTAAAGATCTTCTATCTATCTTTTCAGATGCAACAGGTGCTCTCATTAACCGAATCAAGTCCCAAATCTTCTTCTTCAACACCCCTGTAACTACCCAAAATTCTATAGCCAGGATCCTGGGTTTTACTATAGCTAAACTCCCCTCCAAATACCTGGGTGCTCCCATGATCGCTTCAGCTCTCAAACACGCCACTTGGACTGACCTGCTGGACAATTTTGAGGCCAAGCTCTCCCTCTGGACCCATCGAGCCCTGAACATGGCAAGTAGAGTTATTCTCATCAAAGCTATTTTACAATCTTTACCTCTTTAACTGTTTACCCTCTTGGTAGCTCCAAAATGGGTTATAAAAGCCATAAGAAATCTCCAGCGCAATTTTCTTTGGGGCAGCTCTGGCAAAAATCACAAATGGGCTTTGGTTAAATGGGACAAGGTCTGTCTTCCCAAGATGTCAGGAGGCATTGGAATCCAAGATCCGGCACTCAGTAACACGATCATGGGAGCCAAACTATGGTGGCGTTGGCTTGCCCAGCCCAACACTCCATGGGCCTCTCTATGGACCACTAAATACGCCAGCAACAAACCAATTGAGGATAGAATTCGCATGTCGGAGCAAAGTGCAGGTTCTATCATATGGAACGCAGCTATTCAACATAGACATCTCATTCAACAGCATTGCTTCTGGGAAATAAAGAATGGAAATACCGCCAGATTTTGGGATGACTGCTGGCAGCAATTCCCAAAGCTCCGGAACATCATACAAGGCCTCCCACCTACCCATCAACGTCCTCAACAATCAGAAACAGTCCATCGATACTGGAACCCCTCCAACAACCAAAAAGGCAGACAATGGCAAAAGGCAAAGCAAATCCTAGGCAAAAACGGTAACGCGGCTTGTATTCAAGCTCTAGACGCAGAGCTTCAAAAAAGACAAATAAGCATAAACGATGGACAAGATCGGCTACGATGGGGATATGAAGAAAAAGGCACCTTCTCCACAAAAAAAGCATACAGCATCATAATTCAGGACAAAATCACCAAAGACAAACTCTGGAATCAAATTTGGAATTCCTATCTTTGGCCCAAGATATCCACTTTCTTATGGTTGCTATCTCATAACAGGATTCTCACATGGGATAACTTATGCAAAAGAAGCTTCTCAGGGCCATCCATATGTCTCAACTGCCGAGATGAGGAAGAAATAGCGATCCATCTGCTATTTCAATGCAAACTGGCAAGACAACTGTGGGGCAAAGCGGTCTTCAGAAGCCAAAAGGATCATAGAGCTCAAGGCGACCTCAAAGAGACCCTGCGCAACTGGCCTCAAGCCCCTTATCAAAGCAGGATCCTTAACACTCTCTGGCAACTCCTTCCCGGGTTCATTTTATGGAATCTCTGGAAAGAGAGAAACCGACGCATCTTCAAGAATCAACACCAATCACTGGAGCATCTCTGGAGCATCCTCCTCAGGAATCTTAAAGAATCGCTCTCCATTCACAACTGGACAGCTAAAGATTTCCCTTCGACCTCCGCAGAAAAATCCATATGGGACAACTGGCAAATTTCCCTATCTCAACCGGTAGAATCCAAAAGCAATGGCTCCATCAGGCAAGACAAGAAAAAGATCTGGACTCCCCACCCTCCCAACTCCTTCCAACTCAATTTTGACGGGGCTTCTAAGGGAAACCCTGGGCCTTCAGGTTATGGAGGAGTCTTCAGAGATCATACCGGAAATCCGCTTCTCATTTACAGTGGCACTAACGGATGGGATACAAACAATTCGGCGGAACTGGAGGGACTCTGGCAAGGACTTGTCCATGCACAAAGGCATTCCTTCTTCCCTCTAATTATTGAAGGCGACTCCCAAATAATCATCAATATGGGCAAACATCTATCCCAGGGAGCTCCAGTTCACAAAGTCAGCAAAAGTTGGAGAATGGCGCACCGACTGGAACTCATTCAACAGTGGCTAGCACAGCATCAGGCTATCTCATTCCAGCACACCGTTCGTGAAGGAAACAAGCTCGCAGACTTCTTAGAAAATTTTGGAGTTGAAACCAATAAGGAATCCTTCTCAGCTGCTACTCTCACCATCGGCACAGAGGAACAAATCAGAGATTATACCCACCTTGTGGAAAAAGATAAACCTCCTTGGAAGGCTGTCTCCTCGGATCCGGGTGTTATTGGTACGCTGCCACCTCACGCTCAGCCGTGCCCGACGTCAGGCAGCCGGAACGGCACCTGGACAGACACGAATGAGCTTAATAGCTCCCTGAATCCGATGGACACCATTGAATGCTGCTCGCCGTCACCTCCTACGCTGGTCCTTTCCGCCATAAGCAACATTCAATTGCCTGCAAGTGCCATTAAGCTCTCCCGCACCTCGAGCCTGGAGGAAACCAATAATAAAATGGCTCTTCCAGCTCCCTGCTACAGACATTCTCTGAATCATTCCTTCAACCAGTTTTCTATTGATTCGGATTTGCCTGTGGTCAACCCGCTCGAGCCTGCTATCCCCCATTCCTCCATTGGCACTCTGCCTAGCTCTCCCTGTAAGAATTCTGCGATCGCCATGACGCGTAGCAGAGGTGTGCCTTGCAGAGGAAGTTCCTCGGCCTCCAGAGGCCGCGCTCGTCCATCCCCCTCGCCGCTGGTTATCCCCATCTCCTCAGCCTCCCCGTCCTCCCCTCCGCCTTCCCCATCCAGGCCTGCTCCCAACTCATCCTTCCAGAATTCGAGATTCACCTTCTGAAGCCGCCTCAACCAGCCTGTAATCACCTTCACCACAACAATTATGGTCTCTGAAGACTTTGATGAGCCTGTCGACCCTATCAGTTCTTCTACCCCATCCCCAGAAGCTAGCATCTCGCATGGCGCTGAGATTCATCCCCACCCTTTAGCCACTCACATGCAGGAGGACTCTCCGAAGAGCGCTGAGGTCTTAGGCACACCAATTGTCGAGGAAGCCGAAGTGGTGGCCTGCGGTCGGTTCAATGCAACTTTGGCATCATGCACCTACTCGCTCAGTTCGTCGAAGGCGTCCCCGAAGACAAAGAGGATTCTCCGCCAGCTGCTCCAAATTTGCCAATCGCAAGACGCCCAGACCCCCAGAGTTCGGGCAAGTAAGCTTTTCAGAGGAGTAATGGTTTTAATTCAGTTTTTGGTTTATCCTCTCCTCTCCTCAGTTTATCTCTCTCTTGATCTCGGATATCTTGAATGTATGGCTAAGGCCGACCTCAGACCCTGTCTTTTTTTGCTGAATCTCACGCTCTTCTATCTTGCTGGAATCTCTTGGAGGACAGCTTCCTCTGCTTGGCATCCACTGCAAGCAAGTAGCTCTTTTGTAATGGTTTCTGAAATCTATGGTTCGCTTCCTCTGCCTGGCACATACTGTAGGCAAGAAGCTCTTTTGTAAGGTTTTCTTTCCCTCTGTTGCTTTGTTCAATGTCCTCTCTTACAAGCACATAGTTCTCTCTCTGGTTCTCAGTTTCTCTGTTAAGGGTCAGGAAACTAGCCCTCTGAGGTGTCGCCCTCACTGTAAATACTTTTTTCTTTTACCTTAATAGAATTAGCATCGATTTAGGAAAAAAAAAAAAATAATAATAAACATTTAATAAATAATAATGAAGTAATTATGAAATAAACATTTAATAAAAATCAAACAACAATTTAAATGTGCTTGATAGGAAATTTAACTTTAAACACTCAACTAGAAAACAGTTATTAAACGCTAGCCACTTCCAAAACACACCGAGACCAATGACAAAAGCTGAATCAATTCAAATCAACAAGGTAATGATCATGAACATTCACGCTTTCCAACCAATCTCTTCTCACATTGTCTTGCATTTTTGCATAACGTTGAAAAGAAAAAATTAGTAAAATCTACAAACCATCTATTGATATAGCAGTGAAATCTACAAACCATCTCTTGATATAGCTGTAAATGCCAGAGGAATAATATTAAACCCATGGGATAAATATTATAAATCTAAGGTATACAAATCTTAAGATAAATAATATAAACCCTAAAATAAACATGCTTGACAATAATTTACCATCATTGATTTTCATACTGAGACGATGTTTGTCACAATGTGATGTTGGACCATGGTTGACCATGGTTGATTTTCATATTGAGACAATCTTTGACACATTGTGATATTGGATCATTATTGACCATGGATGAACATGATTGTAAATCCAAGTGATTTACATTAAACCCTAGGATTAATATTATAAACCCTATGAATAATATTATACCCTAGGAATATGAAACAAATAAACCTAAGGGATTGATATTATAAACCGAAGGGAATAATAAACCCAAGGGAATAATATTACAAAGGCAAGGTATATTAACCCTAAAGGGATCGATATTATAAACCCAAGGGAATAATTAACCCAAGGGATTAAAAACTCAACAGATTTATAATATAAACCTGAGGGAATAATATTAAACCCAAGAGATTAATATTATAACCTAACGTATATAAACCCTAAGGGATAAATATTATAAACCCAAGGGATAAATATTATAAACTCAAGGAATATAAACCCTAAGATAAATATTTGTCACAATGCAACATTGGAATATGGTTGACCATGATTGATTTTCATATTGAGACAATGTTTGTCACAATGTGATGTTGAACAATGGCTGACCATCATTAACCATGGTTGATCTCCATATTGAGAAAATATTTGTCACAATGCGACGTTGGACCATGGTTAACCATGGATGACCATTGTTGTGACAATGTGACATTAGACCAAGAGACAGTCTTTGTCACAATGTGATCATGGTTGACCATGATTGAACCCAAAGGTATTGTAAACCCAAGGGAATAATATTAAACCCAAGAGATTAATATTATAAATGCAAGGTATATAAACCATAAAGGGATTGATATTTAAACCAAGAGATTAATATTATAAACACAAGGTATATAAACCCTAAGATCAATATTATAAACCCAAGGGAATAATAAACTCAAGGGATTATAAACCCAAGAGAATGATATTAAACCCAAGGGATAAATATTATAAACCCAAGGAATATAAGCCCTAACATAACTATATGTCACAATGCGGCATTGGAGTATGATTGACCATGATTGATTTTCATCTTGAGACAAATAAAGCCTAAAATAAAAATGGTTAATCATGATTTACCATCATTGATTTTCATACTGAGACGATGTTTGTCACAATCTGATGTTGGACCATGGTTGATCATGGTTAATTTTCATATTGAGACAATTTTGGTACATTGGACCACCATTGACCATGATTGTAAACCAAAAGATTTATATTAAACCCTAGGATTAATATTATAAACCCTATGAATAATATTAACCTTAGGAATATGACCCAAATAAACCCAAGGGATTGATATTATAAACTGAAGGGAGTAATAAACCCAAGGGATTAATTCTAAAACCCAAAGGTATTATAAACACAAGTGAATAATATTAAACCCAAGGTATATATATTATAAATGCAAGGTATATAAACCCTAAAGGGAATGATATTATAAACCCAAGGGAATAATAAACCCGAGAGATTAATACTAAAAAACTAAGGGATTCAAATCCCAATGGATTGATAATATAAACACAACGAAATAATATCAAACTCGAGAGCTTAATACTATAAACTGAAGGTATATAAACCCTAAGCTAAATATTATAAACTCAAGGGATTATAAACACAAGCGAATAATATTAAACCCAAGGGATAAATATTATAAACCTAAGGAATATAAACCCTGGGATAAATACTATAAACCCTAAGATAAATATTTGTCACAATGCGACGTTGGAATATGGTTGACCATGATTTATTTTCATATTAAGACAACGCTTGTCACAATGTGACATTGGCCAATGACTTACCATCGTTGACCATGGTCGATATCCATATTGAGACAATCTTTGTCACAATGCGATGTTGGACCATGGTTGACCATGGATGACCATGGTTGTGACAATGTGATGTTGGACCAAGAAATAGTCTTTGTTACAATGTGGCCATGATTGACCATGATTGAAACCAAAGGTATTATAAACCCAAGAGAATAATATTAAACCCAAGGGATTAATATTATCAATGCAAGATACATAAATCGTAAAGGGATCGATATTAAAAACCCAACAGCTTGATAATATAAACCCAAGGGAATAATATTAAACCCAAGGGATTATTATTATTATTATCCAATTTTAAGGTCACAGCCAAGCCAGACACCAAATTGGTGTATGACAACCCCTTGTTTGTGGGACAAGGGACCCACCTCCATGCAACAATTTGACTACTAAGCATATAAAGGCATACATACTCTACCCCCCTATGATTTTGAACCTGTGACCTCTTAGGAGGAAACACATGCTCGTAACCATTATAAATCCAAGGTATATAAACCCAAAGATAAATATTATAAATCCAATTGATCCGTATTGGATCCTCAAACAATTCCATGATTGGTAAGAATGAACGACAGACTCCAAGAAATCTTATAACTATCAGAAATAACCTCTAAATAATGGCAATTTGCAGCCAACATGGAGCAACGAGGACCTTAGGTTAAAGCAAGCTAACCATTGGCCCATGGAGACTACACATGGCGCAAAAATGGCAATTGGGAAGCTCAGATCTGGAAACGGACAGAACCCCTCGAGAAAGAAAAGCCCCGAGCGCTCAGTCACAAGGGAAACCTAAAAACCGTGGGAAAGCGCTAAAACCGGTAGAATATCGAAGGTATTTCAAGCGGTAAGTGGGTTTGGCCAAGGACCCAGCGATTCCATACACCAAGTGACATGTGTCCGGCGGGGAGAGAGAGAAACTGCTTACATCGCGGACTAACAGTCGAGCAACTCAACCGCGCGATATAAGCGAAGATCGTAGGATCTAGGGGCTCCAAATCAACGGCAGAGGTTCAACCCGATGGATGACTAGACCTGGGGAAGAAATAAACTGCGGTGCATAAGATTTGAAGTTCGATTTGACCAATGAATCGACAAAAGGTGAATTTTGAGAATATTCCAATTGATAGCTAAGTGTTCATAATCCATCAAATTAAAAGAAAGTTTATATATTTAGATTACATAATACCTTAAGTCATCTTGACAAAACAAATGGGATCAATTATTGAAATAAAAAATGATGGAGCTCAATTCTAAAATGAGGAAGAAAGGTTTTCCTGTAATGGTATTTAAGTTACAGATCACAGAGTAATTACATTAAAAGGAAGTATCCAAGGAACATAAGTTAATGTCGCTATCAGACCAAGCAATGATAAAAATTATATCAACATCAACTTGGCAAATCAACTATTAATTCCAAATCCAAGCATTGGTGTAAAGAAAAATATCTTTGACCAAAAAGAGTATAAAACTAGTGATCAACAAGTGACAATAGGTCATTATGAGTACATGTTTCGATTTCATGTTGTAAGGACAGATAAAATACATACATCATACTCGATCAACCTTGGTTTAAGGATTTGGGTACATTCATGTTAAACATAGAGAAGCAAATGTTGATGTTTCCTTCTAAAGGGAATATGGTCACATTTCGAGACATAACAAGTAAATCAAAATCAATAAAATCTTCATTAGAAGACCTTAAGGATATCTGAGACTTGATGTTTCAAGATAACGAAAAACTATATCAAAGAAGCAAAAAGATCTTGAAGAAGTCATCTACAACAAAGACAAAGAAATTTTGTGCCTTAGAGATCATCAAGAAAAACTACTCAAACAATTCAAGAAAGCTAAAGCATCAAAGAAGGAACTCAAAGAGCATTTATTAGAACAAGAAGAAGAAAAATTACATTTAAAGAGCCTTAACCAAACCTTAGTAGAACAAATCAAGTTTGTAAAAGATGAGAAGCGTGAAGGAGGAAATAATGTTGACTCAGAGAATGAGGAATTCTTACGTCTCAAAAATCATAATAAAAAATTGCTCAAACAAATTAAAAAACTTAAGGATGAAAATAAATCATTGAAAAATAGGTTCAAAGAACTTGTCATAAAGGAAGCATCAAAATCTCCAGATGTAGTAGTCCAAACTGAAGAAACAAACATCAGTACCACTAATCCCACAGTTCAGGCAAATCCAAACCCTATTGAAACAAAAACGTACTCAGAGGTTGTCGTTCAAACAAAGGACACCCAAAATAAGGATTCAATAGTTAAGTCAATAATAACAATCCGTTATGGAAATCAGGAAACTACCATAAAAATGTTTAAGGAAATTCAAACAAGAAAATTTCCTTATCTACATCCGAATCACAAAAGTAGACGCCTTAATAAATCTACAAATCTATATCACGCAGAACATAAAAAAAAAAACTTATGTTCCAAAGAATACTGAAGTGTGCTCAATCTAGTCATATGATAGCTATTCACCACACATCTCCAAGGATCAGAAGATTCCCCAGAATATTAATCTAGGATGGTCTCATCCATTTTCAGTATGACAATTTTGTCTATCGTTTGGAACATCATATCGTCTTGTAACAACAAATATGAAAGCTCAGAAATAAGAAGATATGTTGATCAATAGAAGAGAACCGATCCTTCACTAGTAAACTTTGAGGACAAAGCTTTTTGAAGGGAAAGGAAATATAACAAACTAAATTTATATAAAAATAAACACAAATAATGTAAAAGACAACAAATAATATTAATGATTAATTAGTTAGCAATTAATGAAAAGGTATGTCCCCAAGGACATAACTGTTAGTGAATGGTTACTTTCCTAGCTATATATACAGGACCCTCATTCTCATTTGTATCATCTTACTCATACATTATCTCAATGGAGATCTTTATATTCCAAGTCTTCTGGAGTATTTAACTTCAAGAATGATTTTTGTTTGCTTCAATTAATCATGGAGGAACTTATTAATATAAACAATGTACTTTATAAGTAAAATATTCAATGCCATATTAAGTAAAATATTTCAATGTCAACTAATATGTACAATGAAAAGAAATAAATTTTCATGGTTAAAACATTTTTAAGCATTTCAAGTAATGTTATTATTTTCTATTTGGGCTATATTTTTTTGTCAATTTTATCTTTGAGATGCAAACATTTTTTTTTCAAATTTTGCATTCTAAAAAAATTTACAAAGGAAGAAATTATATCACTCTAAACACTTCTTAGATTTGTGATTAAAATAGATCAATACCCATCTTTAAAGAAAAAAAAACTAATAAGATCATCTTGCAATTTGAAAATTTGTTATTGAATGATTGCTAATTAATTTTAGAGTACAAATTCATTCATGCTACTTTACCTAATTCTACACTAATCCTACACTGAAAACCTAGGGCAGACCAAATTCATAGTTGAGCCTCTTTTATACATTTGTATTTGAAAAGTAAAGCAATCTTTGATAGGACACTCTTTCAAATCATTAACATCTAAACCACACTCAGTTAATAAATTTATAGTGGACACATAATTGATCTCGTGGAGATTCGTGGCATAAGTTGGTCAAATCTTGTACTCCTCATTTGTGCGGTGACACATATTCCTCTGAAGATTCAAGGTCCCGTAAGTCAACCTCATGATCCAATATCAAATTCTCAAACTTCTCATAGAGGTTGTCCACGTTAAATTTGCCACTATCAGACACCTGTGGCAGCGTACCAATATATGTATGTTCAGATACTGGTAAAGCAGACAGGGAAGTAAATTTTTGCCACGATTATAGGAAAATACCTTGTTATATATGGTACGAAAAACTTTGTTATTAATTGAAGAAGATGTAGAATTCACAACTTGTAGCCCACATTCTTCTAGCATGAACAGAAGATTGGAGTATACAATATGATCTTCGAACACGTTGAGGGACATCTCAATGCCATAATGGATGGAATTTATTTGCACCATAGGGAAGACATGGGAAAATACCTTGTTGTATATTTTCTTATATATAAATGAATGTTATAAATAATAATGAGGAACTTATCATGAAATAAATTATTAGAATTGGAATAATCTCAAATCTCTAGGAAATTGGTGGGTGGGGAGCCACATGGCATGAATCTATTTTTTTTTTAATTTATTAAAAGTAATGGACCATTTTGCTAAACAAAATTTGCTTCTATTTAAATGAATGTTGTAAATAATAATGAGGAACTTATTAGAATTGGAATAATCCCAAATCCCTAGGTGGGTGGGGAGCCATGTGGCACGAATCTAGTTTTTTAAATTTATTAAAAGTAATGGACCATTTTGATAAATATAATTTGCTTATATATAAATGAATGTTATAATTAATATTGAGGAATTGATTAGAATTGGAATAATCTCAAATCCCAAGGAAATTGGTGGGTGGGGAGCCAAGTGGCACGAATATAATTTTTTTAATTTAGTAAAAGTAATGGACCATTTTGCTAGATAAAATTTCTTATAGAAAGAAAGAAAGAAAGAAATAAAATTATTTTAACATCCACGAGGCTAAAGATACCCTATGGGATAGATTTCATTTTCATCTACTTGATGTATTCAACCCTTTTTTGTGAAGCCTCACAATAAATTCTCTCAGCTTCTCAAAACCCCTCGTTAAATAGATTATCCCAAGAGCTAGCTACTAGCATATCTGCATAACTTTCCCTGTTGTCTTTGAAGGCCTCACATTCTAAAATGAAATTCTTTTTTGTTTCCACTTTTCCTGAAGAACAAAAAATGCATACTCTTTCCTCCCACACTTCTTTCGGCCTTTTCCACTGCCTTGTTTCACACCGGGGTTGATGAGAATTAGTCCTTAACTGAGGAATAAGAATTTTGTCTCTCCAAGAGATATTGGCCTCTATGTATGCTTTTGGTTGATAACTATGAGTGGGATTAAACACATCAATATAGTACTTTTTCTTTCTTCCTATCTCCTTATCCCAAGTACACTTGTGGAACTTATCCATAACAAAAGATTTTATCTCTTTGTTGTTTATGGGACACGTGTTCAAGAAAATACCCCATTTACTAAACCATTTGTTGTTTTACTGCATCCAAGTCTTTTTTCTGTTGCACAACTTGTCATTAAAGATAACCTTAGGCCATCTACCCTCTTCCATTTGCTCATTTTTTTTAAATACCTTATGATAGCATAAGGAATTGCACTTTTAATCTTGAATTTGTTTGTAATCAAACGCTTATGAATTTTCTCAATTTGTTTCTACTGCATGTTACATATACTACTGGCCCATAGTTCACAACCATAGAGAATCACTGGAATCACTAGAAGCGCAAAAAGAGTTTGAGTGGTTTTCTAGTCCCATAACTCTGCCTCTCTACACCTATTTTGAAAAACATAAAATGATTTCCAACCCCCCAAAGTTCTTTTCTTTCTACAACCATCCCAGCTTCGATTTTTGTTGAAGTCAATTTGGAGGTATTTGTAATCCAAAACTTCTTCCAGAATGTTGCTTTCAAAGTAGAACTTATGTTGGTTATGTTTTCTTTTTTTAGAGAAAACCACTACTTTCGTTTTGATGATATTGACTTGCATCCCCACAGTTCTACAAAAATGATCAAGGGATAGTAAGTGCTAGAGCAGACCAAAAGCTGATTTAGAAATTAGAATAAGGTCATCTGCCTACAAAAGAAGCCTTATAGCAAACTTCCCCAAATAGTTACCATCACCTCCTTGCAAATTTAACCAATCCTCAAGCTTTTCGATATGTAAACCAAAAAGGGTAGGAGATAGTGGGCGACCTTTCTTGACCTCGATATCGCTTCTAAGGCTTTCATAAATGCCTACTGGAGTTCTAATTTTGACTTTCACCTCTTCATACAACCTATGCACAACTTCTCTCAAATGTTTAGGAACCTCAAGTTCCTTCATTCTGTGCCAAAGCATATCCCTAGCCATTGGGTGAAATGCTTTTCTGAAATCAATAAAGCAACAAAAGACTTCTTCCTTTTTCTCCCAAAATTTTTCAATGATGTACCTTATGGTTATACAATGATCAACTGTGGAATATTTAGGCCTAAAAATTTCTTTCCCTTTAGGACACTTATCTCTTTTGATGCAGGAGCATCCAGCTCACAGTGACGAGGCAGAAAGACTCCAACCAGGTTCACGAGCGGGACACCGAATTGTCAGATTCTGTTGGAAATAATTTTTCTTTTTTATTTTATTTTACAAATAAGAAACAGTTAAATGATTTACTTTCCAGTTAAGTTTATTGATTAGTTTCATTGTCAATCGAACGGTAGTTTCTGTAATTAGGGAGAATAATTATTAATTGCTTTTACAAGTCTTAACATATTTGAGTAGTTACAGTTACAAGTAGAAACAGAAACATGTAACTGATTTTGTAACAGAAAAAGACAAACTGCAAGCCCTAACTGCACACAGGGGCTATAAAAGCAAAGCATCCATGTAAAGAAAGGGTCTTTTTTTTCAATAGAGAACAAGTTGAGCAATAGAGGAATAAAATCATCAAAGCATTCAAAAGTATTTGAAGAATACTTTCCATCTATTAAATTGTAAAATTGATCTCTCGCACATAATCACGGAAATTCTATATTTTTGTAAAATTAGATGTACCATTATGATTTCTGCACGAATATGACTTGTAACCAAAACTGTTGCCAAACAAGCACACAGAAGCATCGTTGAAGAGTCATTATTACAAAATCGAGACCAGCACGCTAGCAACTAATTCCAATACAATAACCAACGCCAGCAACAAAGTACAACGATAAACGAAGGCTATAGGTACCTAACAAACCATTTTCCTTTTCCTTTCAAAAGAACAGTTATATTTACATTACTCAGAAATACTACAACATAGTCGAAAGTCAGAGAGTGAAATTCCCTTAAGGGTTACAAAAATGATTACAACCAAAGTCAAAGTAAAGTTCACTCAGCCGTTGCAAACAGATAGCAGAAAGACGAAACCCTTGTTAGGGTTTAGTTACAGACAACAAGGAAAACAAAACCCTCGTTAGGGTTTGATTGTAGATAGAAAACCAGTCGTTGAAGCCACATAACAACAGAGAATGCATCCCAGACAAACGATGACAAGCTTATAAACCAACAAGCTCAAACAATAAAGAACAAACGACTCATAAACATAATGGAGACCTCGAGACAAGCTAGTTAAACAGGTTCCAGGCCTACCAACATTCACGCCAACAAATATCTCTGGAGACGGGAACGTGCACCCTCCAGGCCACTGTAACAGACCTGCAAACAAACAACAAAAACGAGTCAGGGTTCAATATAGCAAGAGGAGCGAAACCCTTGAACAGAGAAGCGAAACCAGCATAACAGAACAGAGAGACAAGCGGGAAAGGAACCTCACCTGGAGATTGCGTGAGGAGCGACCCAAAAACCGAACCAGAGGACGCCATAACAAATTGAAGACCAGAGGAGCGGATGGGTTTAGACCCAGAATGAAAAGGGTGTAAAAACTGAAGCATAGAACAAATTATTACCTGTAGCAGAGGTTGGACAGACGTCGCCATAGTTCCTGTTGAACAACAGAGCATTCCCAGTATTCAAATCCAAGAATCGTTGCCAAAAATATACGAGAGCCAAAAACCAGAATGGTAACAGTATACACAGAAATGGAGTAGAACCAGTCGAGCACCAGTATTAAACCATTAATAGTCACAGCAAAGTATAACCAGAATCAGAGCTTGAATACACCCATTCCAAACAGAGAAACCAAGCGAGCAGGTGACTTACCGAAGTTTAACGAGAAAAGCCAGAGCGGAACACAGTCGAGGTATAGAGGAGAACAGGCAGGCGAACGCATAAAGGAAACCTCTATCTGCAACCAGAACCAGCGCACAGCTAACCCACAACCATGAAGTGGTGACTCAGAACCAGCGGAAGCCAACTACAACGCATTCGAAACAAAATCATAGTGCAGAGCTCTAAACCCTCAGACCGACAGCGAAAATGACCAGAATGATCGAGAAACCGAGTTAGGGTTAGGGAAATACGACTACCAAAGTGGAAGGACTGTGCATTTACGCCGGTCATTAAATGTTCAGCTACCAACCAAATTGCGCGGGAAAAAGAACAACACCAAACATAACCACGTAAGCGCCCAAGTGGCATACCTAAAGTGTAAAGTGTAATGACAGAGAGGGTTGGGTCCCATCAGAGTGGTATCAGAGCAGTTGAGTTGAAGAGATTTGGGAGAAATGGATATAGGTAGACGAGGACGAGGTAGACGAGGACGAGGCAGAGGAGCCCGTAGGATGGCAGATGAGGCGTTGAGGGAAGAACTCAGAATTCTTACTGCTCGATTAGAAGCAGTGGAGGCAGGCAGAAGGAGAGATCCGGAGTTAGGTGATGTGAGTGACGAAGAAGTAGGAGCACCGGCAGGAGAGGATGACGGTGACACGCCGGAAGTGAGATTGTTGAAGTCTGTATTATTGTCAAATAGTAAACCAAAACCAGAATTGCCAACTTATGATGGTAGTTTATCGATTGATGTAATATTAGATTGGATTAGCGAGATGGACAATTACTTTGAATGCAAAGAAATTAGTGAAGACTGTAGAGTCAAATTTGCAACAACAAAGCTGAAAGGACACGCAACCCTGTGGTGGGACAGTGTCCAGAATAAGAGGAAGAGGTTAAACAAGCCTCCGATAAAGACTTGGGCAAGGATGGTAGCTAAATTGAAGGGCAGATCCCTGCCAAGAGATTACCAGATTGCGTTACATAGGCAAGTTCAGAATTTGAGACAAAGAGGTCTGACAGTGAAGGAATATACGAAGGAATTTTACCGAGTAAACTTACGAGCAGGATATACACAGGATACAGCAGAGAGGACAGCCAGATATGTGAATGGGTTGAGGATGGAAATTTTAGACGAAATAAGTATTTTGTCTCCCAACAATACGGAGGAGGCATATCAGAGTGCAGTTAAAGCAGAAGAAAAGCTTAACCGAAGACAGAATGCCCGGAGAGGACGTGGGTTTAACAGGGGAAGAGGCCAGTCCTATGGTAGGGGCCGAACTGCCAGCAACAGCGAGGAAGCCAGCAGTTCGAAGACTTTGGGGACAGCAGAGAAAGGAGATGGAACGAGGGGTGGCAGATCGTTTCAGCGTGGTAGAGGAACTGGTCGTGGAAGGGGAACTGGATACTAGTGTTATAGATGCCACAAGTGGGGGCACCACTCTTTTGAGTGCCCAGAGACAGATTCTACTGGACAGCGAGGCGCATATATGGCACAGCCAGAAGAAGCAGCAGCACCTCCTTAAGAGGCAGAAAATGCCCCAGAAATAGGAGAAGCTCTAGTGCTGCATAAGGTGTTGGTGAAGCCAGTTGCTGAGAGCATTGAGCAGACGCAACGGAAAGCTCTGTTCAGAACAGTTTGAAAGGCACAAGGTAAGTGCTGTAAAATGATAATTGATAGCGGAAGTACTGACAATTTAGTGTCAGTCGAGATGGTTGAGAAGTTGGGGCTGAAACGTCTGAAACACCCCACTCCATATCGAGTTTCGTGGTTACAAAAAGGACACCAGTTGCTGGTGGATGAACAGAGTGAAGTGGAATTCTAGATAGGGCGTTATAAAGACAAGATTGTTTGCGACATTATGCCAATGGACATGTGCCACATTTTGTTGGGCAGACCTTGACAATATGACAGAAAAGTGATACATGATGGAGTATTGAATTGTTATAAGTTTGAAAAAGACGGGGTCAAACATACCCTTGTACCTATCAAAGAGGAAAAAGAGGCAGTTGAAGGAAATGAACCAAAGGCATTACTTATGAACGGAAAACAATTTTTGAAACAAGTTGAAAACAGTGAGATGAATTTTGTTGTAGTAAGAAGAACTAAGACAGTTTTGTTACACACAGAAATCACAGATTTGCCGGTAGAAATACAGCAGATGTTAGAAGAGTTTACAGATATAGTGGTAGACAACTTGTTGGATAAGCTACCTCCCAAGCGGAGCATTAGCCACCATATTGATTTCATACCAGGAGCCAGCTTACCGAATAAGGCAGCTTACAGAATGAGCCCCAAGGATAATGAAGAAATTAGGAAACAGGTGCAGGAGCTATTGGATAAAGGATTAATCAGAGAAAGTTTGAGCCCATGTGCTGTACCAACAGTTCTCGCCCCCAAAAAGGGAGGAGAATGGCGGATG
>APFE031424993.1:0-25340 GCA_000404065.3 Pinus taeda
ATATGACCTAGAAAACCCTTTCAGGAAAATACCCAATAGGAAGGTGGGGTTGCTTTGCTCTCTCTTTCTTTGAATGGAATTGGTGTAAATACAAAGGAGTGAGAGTTGTGGCCCGTGGGCTGCTAAATAACATAAACCCTCTCTATTCTACCCTCTTTCTATGCACTCTCAACTACTTTTCTCTACTAAATAAAATGCACTAGAATCTAATTAAGCCCATTTTCCTCCTAATGGCCTAGTTATAACATAGCCTGACAGCCAACTAGGGGGGTTAAATTTGACCCATTCAACCCTCAATATGAGTTAAAACTTGACCCTTCTAGAGTCTTATACATAGGGTCCATGTGGATAGCCCCTTTTCCATGAATAATGAAGGTTGACATAACATTCCCTCAAATTATGGTGGTCAATCATAATATGTTAGCTTTCAAGAGGAATGGATTTTGCATTTGAACTCTAGTTGACGTGATTCTTGCATGATGGGAAAGGCCTTTGAGTATAGAACAACATTAGGGAGTGCAACAATTAAGTGGAAAAAATTTACTCCCAAAAAACATTATTTAAGGCCTCAAACTAGTCCCTGAATATTTATGACCCCAATTCTCCAAACTGGGTCCCACTATTAAAGCTACTCCAGTAAGCTGATTCTTCTTACTTTTCCACCCTGAAAGGATCAGGATGGATGAAAAATAATATAATGATCCAATATATATCATGCATCCCCATTTTGGGAGGCTTTTGGTCTCGAAAATATTTTAATATATGAGGTGAGGAAAATTTTCCTCTACCTTCTCCTTGGAGTACCATTTAGCCTCACATGGAAATTGTCCTTTCAACCCAATATGTCAAAGGTGATGTTGCCCTTGTCTCGTAGCTTTGAAATTCTTCTATAAAATTGTGTACTATGTTAACTCCACCTAAGCATCTGATGCTAAATTCTCTATAGAAGGTAGGACCTACTCCTCTTCCTAATCTGACATGGAAGGCTCGTAGAGTTTTATATTTTCCACACTCACTTTTGAGTAAATTCACATGTACAAGGTAGAATGAGTCTATAGGAATTTTCTCCCAGCTTTTCCAATATTTCGAAGGGACCATACCATAGAGCCTTGATTTTCTTACCAGGACCCTATAGTCTCTCCTTGTTCAATTGTAACCTTACTCTATCTCCCACTCCCAAAGGACTTCTCTGTTCTTTGTTGATCGTACATGGCCTTGTACTTTTCCTATGACTTTTGGAGCATCTTCTATACTTGTAGATAGATCTTCCTAAGTCTTCTCAACAAATTTAACTACCCTTAAAGCATCCCTTGTAAGATCCTCCCTTACTCCTCCTTTTTGTCCATATGTAATATCCAAAGGTGAAAGTGGAAAATATCTAAAAAAAAGTTTCAAATGGAGACTTAACAGTAGAGGTGTGGACTACTATGTTATAATAGTGTTGTATATATACTAGATTTTCATCCCAAGACATTAGATTCTTTTGATTGTAACCCCTAAAAAGCTACACCAAAGTCCTATTAACTAATTCTACTTGCCCATATGTCTATAGCTGAAATGTTGTAGACCTCTTCAACTTTGTGTCCATCTTCTCCCACAATGTTGTCCAAAATGCACTGAGAAATTTTGTGTCCCTGTCTGAAATGATGCTCCTTAGGATTCCAAAGTGTACAAAAACTTGTCCAAAGAACAAACTTGTTGCTTCCTGCCCATTGATCGTCTTTTTACGGGGAATGAGAATGTGCATCTTTCTAAACCATTCAACTACCAAGAACAAGTAACCATGTTCCTTCTTAGGTTTTGGTAAACCCCCCACAAAGTCCATCGAAATGTTTTCCTAATGACAAGTGGGTACAGGTAAGGGATGGTATAGACCTTGCTTCTTGTTACTAGGCTTGCTAGTACAACAAATCATACATCCTCTTATGAGCCTAGCTACATCTTCTTACATCTTGGGCTAGTACACATAACTTTGTATATTGGCCATTGTCTTCCCTACACCAAAATGCCATAAAAATTTGGAGATGTCAAACTCTCTTATTAACCACAGTCTCTCACTTTTAGGAACACATAACTTGTCCAACTTGTAGAGTAATCTATTATGGATAAGATAGTCAATTTTTCTATCTCCATTGTTTGCATGAATAGACTAGTTCTACAACTATTGGAACGCCTCCTTGAATTCGTCATTCTTTTTATACCCCTATTTGTATGCATCATGGGTGAAAGGCTCCATGTGCATCAAAGTTCCCAAAGTTTTGATCTTTGGTATGGGTGGCTTTGAAAGCAAGTCGGCCGACTTGTTTTTGCTATCCTTCTTGTACTTGATCACTAATGAAATTATTGTTAAAACACCATCCACTGGTAATGCCTAGTCTATTGTAACTTAATTTCGGTCTGCGAGTGATATAATAGATGATGATCTGTGTGGATTAA
This sequence comes from Pinus taeda, assembly GCA_000404065.3. Taxonomy (NCBI): domain Eukaryota; kingdom Viridiplantae; phylum Streptophyta; class Pinopsida; order Pinales; family Pinaceae; genus Pinus; species Pinus taeda. The sequence goes on from APFE031424993.1 coordinate 2,437, forward strand.
TGTCTCATTTCCCATTAGATAGTGCTTCCACCTTTTGATAGCTTGTACTAGGGCATAAGGATGCTTGTCATATGTAGGGAAGTTGAAAAATACCCCATGAAATACTTTAGAACGGTAGAATACAATCCTTCCTCCCTACATTAAGACTACTCCCATAACATACACACTAACATCCATCTCCACTTCGAAGGGTTATTGCAAGTTTGATAATGCAAGGATCGATGCTTGACTAATTTTCTTCTTTAACTCTTCAAAGGCCTTATGTTGACCCTTTCCTTACTGAAAAATCTTGCCACTTACTATTATGGTTTGGAGTGTTGTTGCTGAAAATGAGGCTATGAATTTCCTTAGGTATTGTGCTTCCCTAATGGAACTCCCGATCTTAGAAACATTGATAGGAACCAACCATTTCATGATGGCCTCCATCTTGGCAGGATTTATCTTCAACTTTCCACCAATCACATATCCTAAATACACCAAAGATTGTTGTGCAAACTCACATTTCTTGAGATTTTCCAACATTTTGTGCTTCTCTACTGTATCTAGAACCTATGTCAAATGTGAGATGTGCTCCTCCCAAATAACATTGTATACTAGGATATCATGCAAATAAAAAATAACAAATGAATCTAAATAAGGGCATAGTATGTGATTCATTAATGTCATGAGAGTATTTGGTTCATTGCATAAACCAAATGGCATGACTAACCACTCATACAAATCTTGTCTGGTCCTAAAAGAAGTTTTCTAGGTATCTTCTTCTCTGAATTGAACATGGTGTCCTTGATCTTAAGTCCATCTTGGTCAAGTACTTTGCTTCTTGCAACTAGTCCAACATATAATCTATCCTAGGGTTACCTATTCTTGAGAATTATTTTGTTCAACACTCTATAATTAATGCATATTCGCCAAGTCCCATCCTTCTCAGGCACAATTATGATGGGGAACAGCATGGTGAGGCACATGGTCGAATGACACCTTGCTCCAGTAGTTGATGCAATTGCTTCTTCACCTTGTTCTATTTTATTACAAACTACTTGTATAGCCCAATGTTTGGCAATGGAGAGTTCATAAATAGTTGAACCTTGTGCTTCACTTGCCTCTGAGGTGGTATCCCTTTAGGATTTTGGAACACTCTCGAGTATACCTATAAAAACTCGTCCACTTTCTATCTTTGTTGTTTGAAATATTGAGATGGGGGGGTGAATTCGTATTTCATTAATTTTAACAATTTTTAGCTTTTAAAACATTTGATGCACATAATCATGAAACATGGATATTTATGACACTTATATATTTTTTCTTTGTAAATATTTTGTAAACTTCCTTGTAAAATGTAAGCACAAACTTACAACTTTTGTAGGCACCAACCTACTTCTTCAAGGTACTTCACAACTTTTCATGATTCACACAAATTTCCTTTCTTCAGTGGAGTTGTCACCCAACCATGCCACTCTTAGATTTTCTCCTTCAAGCATGATCACAACCACTTGTTATGTTCTTTTTCTTTGTCCTAGTTCTTGGCTCAGGCCATTTAAGCTTCACTCCACATCTTAGGTCATTGTAGTTGCTAACTTTGTAGAAATTTCCCAACTTGAAAACACTTGAAGCTCAAGCAAGAGCTACTAACTATAGGTACAATTAAAATTCACTATAGTTGCTTCAACGTAACAAAACCAATGAAATACATGCTACTTTATATCTACAGTTAAAGAACTATTGGAGGGTATGATTACAATTATCACACAAAACATTTAGGTTCTATCTTAGAGCGAAAAGCCCTGCATGACCTCAGGAAATATACCACTGTAATAAAACAAAATTTCTCTTTGAAAAATTTCTAAACACAAAATATCCATTGCTATCTCTTCTTTAGGATATCTTACAAATATACAATCTAAGGTTTGACCTCCTCCAAATCCAGCAAGAGTAAAAACACAATTTGGACCTATGGACTAGATAAGATAGGGCTCGACCTCCATTAAAAAAACAAGGTGTAGATCACAATTCACCCTGTATCCTAAGACTCAGCCTCCATCATCGACAAGAATAAATCCATGAACTTTCCCTACTAGCTAGACAAACTAGGGCTTGACCTCCAAAACTATCAAAGCTATGCAAAAATCAGTGGTCTATGAATCAACCTACTCAATATGTTTGATGTTTGTTCTAGAAAAGGTAACCAGTCAGCCTTTTACAAGGGCTCAACCTACTTCAAAATGAGCGTGAAAACTACCCATAATTTGGTCTTCTCAAGCTCAAGAAACTCAGCCTTGTCACAGTGTTATATCCCCCATAAAAATAACAATAGAATAACAAAAATGATCCTCCTTTAGCTTGGATTTTCCACATCTCCTCAACTCCTCAGCTCAACCCTTTTTCTCATCTCATATCATGGGGTCATTTCAAACCTTATTCCTTGCTCAACACTAAGTTTTCTACCTTCAAAGGAGCCATACATGTGGCATTTATACTAAACAAGTGGGGGATCAAGGGGATAATTGGTATATGCACATATTCTACTGTAGTGGGTCCTTCACATCAGTTGCATTCTTTCAATAGTTGGAAAAGTACCTAATCAATGATGTTGGCCCTCTTTTAGTAATAGGAATCTCTAATTTAGAGACTAGAGCTTAATAAGACTCAATGATTACAACAAAATCAACATCATTGTAAGAAGGGAAGAATCTAATTGCAAAAGAGCCAAATGCCTCAATATATTTCTTGGGCCACAACCACGTCATTACTTTGCAAACACATTCAACTGCAACCTCCTCTTTGAGATAAACTTCAACAATAGGACTCACATTATGTGCAAAATCCAATATCTTAAAATGGATAGCATGGACATTATCTTCAACACCTTCCAACAAGAGACGTAAAGGAGGAGAAACAATATCATGAGATGAACCATAGAAATGTTGCACTAATGGGCATAGCATCCAATTATTTTGTTGAAGCGTGTCTTTGTCTCTTTATCAATAGTTTAGATTTGACGCTTGAGAATTCAAGCCTAGTTCATGATTTTCGATCTTTGGCTCTTCTTGTCTTCTTCTCCATACCTTTGTGAAATTTTCTTTATGCCCAGTATGAGAATTTTCTTCCTTGATTTGTTTAAGTAACCATTTGATGTTGCTTCTACAGTCACACTATATTCCCAAAGTTGTGGCATTTATAACATTTTGTACTATACTTGGATAGGAGAGAAAGTGAATTATAATTTCTACTAATGTAACCACCAGGATCCCTAATTTGGTTGCTGACAATCTTTCTTTTAAAGGTATGAAAAAGGCCTCTATAATCATCCCTATCATAGGCTCTATAATCCCTTGCTTTATGTTCAAAATTTGTACATGAAAAATAATGACCAAGAAATATAGTCCGATATCTGGCTTAGAAGGACTGACTAGATGAAGCAGTTCTTCTGAAGTTGTTTTGCTTTGGAGAATATTCAACTCTTTTTTTACCCTTGTCTCTAATTTCAATGTTTCTTGTATTGTTTAGAGGTCCCTTGAGGCCGTCAACATAGCTTCTAGGTGTAGTAGCTCTTCCAACCTCATCTTGATTTCTTCCCTTGCTTCCACTGTTGTTGGGAATTTGAAGAATATTAGCATGACCTTCAAGCTTTTCTTCAATTTCATTTTTTGGTGACATAAGGCTTGCATCTTCTTTGTATGAATTCTTTCCCACATAACCAAGACATGTATTGTTGTATGGTGATCTTTGGTTGCTGAGAATATCATCCAACTTTTGAGAACTTTTCAAGTTCATGTTGAACTTGCCTACTTCATTCCTTAATAAGGAAATTTCATCTTCAAGGTTCTCACAATTTTCTTCTTTTTCTTAATTGGATTTTCATGACTTCTTATGTTCTCTTTGGTTTTTCTAGTTGAATTTTCAAGGAGATGACTTTTTCAAATTTTTTTATCTTTCTCTTTCTTTTCTTGATAAATTTTTTGTTTCTAGGTTCTCATAATCCTCATCCTTTTCTTTCAGTTGACTTGATAACATTTCTTCTCTCTTTTCTTCTTCCCTCGCTTGAAATCTCAGGACAACTTTTGTTTCATCAACTCTTCTCTTTAAGGATTTGTAACTGCTCTTTAAGCCTTATGTTTTTCTTTTTAGGCTAACTGTGTACTTGAGAAGCCATAAATTATGCTTCAAAAGCAATGGTGTAAACTTCTTCTAGATCTAATTATCTTTTTTGCTTGTCTTCATCTTCTTTAAAAGATTATTTATTCATGACTATGGAGGAGATTTCTTTCAGGGTTTTGGAGCCACGCCTTCTTGAATTTTTCATTTGTGTTTTTGAGGTCTACCCTCTAGCTGTTAGGTTGTGTCTTAAGGAACCCGCTCTGATACAAATTGTTGGAAACCCTGAGAGGGCGAGTGAATCAATATTTCATTACTTTTAAAAAAATTTAGCTTTTAAAACATTTGATGCACATAAATCATGAAACACGGATCTTTATAAGAAACACAAATTTTCTTTGGAAATATTTTGTAAACTTCCTTGTACAAAGCATGCAACAACTTACAACTTTTGTAGGCACCAACCTATAGAAGATTTCAATCCCTTCGCTAAGCACCAACTCAACGACTTCGTAGGCACCAATCTACAAAAGATTGTAATCCCCTCCACTGAGAAACGACTCAACAATTTGTAGGTACCAACCTACTTATTCAAGATACTTCACAACTTCTTCAGTGGTGTTGTCACCCAACCATGCCACTCTTAGATTTCTTCTTCAAGCCTGATCACCACCACTTGTCCTATTCTTATGCCTTGTCCTAGTTCTTGGCTCATGCCATTTAAGATTCACTCAGCATTTTAGGTCATTTTAGTTGTTGACTTTGTAGAACTTTCCCAACTTCAGAACACTTGAAGCTCAAAATGAAGATGCTTCCTGTCAAGAATCAAGAGCTATTGACTACAAGTATAATTGTATTGACTATAGTTTCTTAAGCTTGAGAAAACCAGTGATATCCATGTAGATTTATATATCTATAGTTAAGGAAATATTAAAGGGTAAGATTACAACTGGAACAAAAAAAAAATAGTTTCTATCTCAAAGTGAAAAGATTTGCATGACCTCAGACAACATACTATTGTAACAACATAAAACTTCTCTTTGAAAAAGCTACTAAGCATAGAATATCTAGTGTTCTCACTCCTCTTTATGATATCTTACAGATCTACAATCTAAGGTTTGGCCTCCTCCAAGGCCAATAAGAGTAAAAAAAAAATTGGATCTATGGACTAGATAAGCTAGGGCTCAATCTCCATTAAAAATAGAAAGAGTAGATTGCAGACATCAACATATGGCTTAAGACTTAGCCTCCTTTAGCACTAACAAGAATAAACCCACGAACTCACCCTATTTCCTAGAAAAACTAGGGCTCAACCTCCAAAACTATCAAAACTATACAAAAATCAGTGGCCTAGGACTCATCCTACTCAATAGGTCTAATGTTTGTTCTGACAAAGGTAACCAATCAAACTTTAATAGTGGCTCAACCTACTTCAAAATGAGTGTAAATACTACCCAAAATTCAGCGTGCTCAAGCTCAAAACTCGACCTTATCACAATGTTATATCCCCGACAAGAATCACAACAAAATAACAAAAATGATCCTCCTTTAGCTCATATTTATCCCAACTCCTCATCTCCTCCCTTTATCTCAACTCGAATCATGTGGTCATTTCAAACCTTATTCTTTGCTCAATCAACAAGATTTCTACCTTCAAATGAGCCACATGTGTGGTATTCATACTTAACAAGTGGGGCGTCAAGGGGTCGACTTGTCCACTAGTTGGGATGACTTGTGCAACTGGAAAGATGTATAATGAATATTCAAAAAATCATTTCTTCTTAACCAAGAGGAGTTAGAAGGTGTGCCATATATTGTTGGAATGGTCTCAAAATATGTTATTTGACTATTTTTCTTTCTCTTTATTTGGACAATATTTGACATTAGTAACAACCATTTTCAACACATATTCCTTAGTGCACCCATCCCAGGATTCCTTTTCTCTCGCTGACTCTTCCATAGACTGAATTTCTCTTAAAAATAGTAAAACATACTTCTTGCTAGAAGTGATAAGTTTCTTAGCTTGGTTGGCACTTACTAGCGAAATTTTAGACTTGCCCTTGTCCACATTGATGGTAAAGATTTTACATCCTCAATGAGGTGGTATTGATTGACTCTCTGCATGAAGATTATATCCCACATGTACACATAAGGACTCTCAAACAAAAATCCACATACATCAACTTGAACTACATCCAATTCTGCCATTAATAAAATCAACACTGATAGTAAATTTGATTTTACATTATTTTTCTACCATGATTTCTACATCCTTATTTACCCATCCCAATGGATATGGACTCAGATGGTCTCAAACCACCAATCCCATTTTGTTGACAAGATCTGCGGCAATAATATTTTCCTATGATAGTGACTCGAATAGAGCATCGACTTTTGTCTTCTTGACATGTATCTTTATATGGAAGAATCTGGTCATCTCCTTCTATTCTTGTTGTTGAAGGCTACTTAGATTCACCCCCTTCTGCGTTGATGTGCATACAATATTCTCATCTGTGTCCGAGTTGATTTCCACTTAATTGCTTGAATTTGTGGCCATGAGATTTTTCTTATTTTCATCTTTCCTCGAGTCCTAGATGTAATTTCCAACACCTCCACTATGTGACCATCAATATTATAGTGGAGTGATTGTTGGGATCTTTGTAATGGTGTGTTGTGGCTGCTACCTTTTTGCCCTTCCCCACTTTGCATTTCTTCTTCCTTTCTTTCGAAGCTTCATGGTGTTCCTTCTACTTTGAACCACTTGAATTCCCTCTCTTCTAGCCTATGTTTTCTAAGTATTGTGTCTATATAAAAGCCTCATCCACCATGCTAGGTTTGGACAACATCACTTTATTTTGCATATGGATTTTTATAATCCCCAAATACTTGAGGTTTATGCTTGGTTTCTTGGGAGAGATCCCTGCCATTATTTCCATCTTCTTGAATTATGTGGTGTAATAATGTAAACTATGCCCCTATCTCTACCTAAATTAATGCCACCAAATCCATTGGTCCTTTACATACCTAATAATGTAGAATTGGGAGAAATCCTCCCACTTAGTTACTAGGAGATCCCCTCCATCTTCAAGATTTTCATGTGGCTTCCCACCAAGTCAAGGGGTTGCCCTCTAGTTTCAAACAACCAAAAGAATTTTTTTGTTATTCCTCTAAGTGATTAACACTAAAATAAACCTCTAACTATTACAACTAGTGATTTAATTTCAAAGCATCAATCTCACCTTAATATGGGTTGACATCGAACTTTTCTTTCATCTTAAACAAGAACTCTAAATGGTTCACAAAATTCGAACTGGGTTGTTCTTTTTCAAGATCTTTCTTAGACTCCTCTAGTTCTTCCAAATCCCTTGATTTTCCCCTCTAATCTAACCTCTAAGTTGGAACCTATGCCTTATATTATTCTAAGATTAGTTGAAAGAGCCTCCATAAGGAGGTTCAAATTCCAATTGATATTTGCAACATGCTCTTCCAGCCTTGCAAATCTCTCCTCTATTGGATCTCAAGGGTTATTAAAACTAGATTTTCTGGCTATGTCTAGGATTTTATGACTTGTTGCTTAAACCAATTTGATCCCCTGCAACTCCCCACAATATACCCAAAGAAACCCGCGTGAATTCCAATACGGTCTGTAAATTTCCATGGATATTCCATAGGACAATTTGTGACAATGGATCTAATAAAAATATACTGAAATATGAAATCTTTACTACAAGGGTTAATTTTCCTTAAAGTTTCTGGATTTATTAAATTATTGTTTCTTGCTTATGCATGCAATACATAAAATGCGGAAAATATAAAATAGATAAATCAATCAATGACAACCCACACCCAAGATATGACTTGGGAAACATTTTTAGGAGAAAACCCAACTTGAAGGTGAGGTTTCCCTACTCCCTCTTTCTCTAAATGGAACTGGTGCAAATACAAAGGAAAGAGACCCATGGCTCATGGGCTACTATAGAACACAAGCCCTCTCTATTTTTCCCTTTGTTTATCCACTCTTAGGTATTGTGCTCTACTATGGAACAAAATGCACTAGAATATAATCAAACCCCTTTTTTTCGTAATGACCCAATTTGAGGTTAAATTTGACCCATAGCCAACTAGGGGTTAAATTTGACCCATTCAACCCTTAATATGAGTTACAATTTGACCCTTCTAGAGTCTTCTACATAGGACCCACATGGCTAGCCCCTTTTCCATAAATAATGGGGCTCGATGTGGCATCCTCTTGAATTATGGTGGTCAATCACGATAGGTCAACTTCCAAGATGAATAATGTTTATGTCCAAACTCCAATTGAAGTGGTTCTTTCACTGTTGGAAAGGCCTTCGACTATAGAATAATGCTATGGGGGTGTGGCACTAAAGTGGAGAAGTTTTACCCCCCAAAAAATGCCATATAAGGCCTCAAACTAGACACGAAAGGTTTTTGACCCCATTTCTCCAAATTGGGCCCCATCACTAAAATTGCTCATGTAAGCTCATTTTTCCACCCTAAAAGCATAGAGTTGGATGAGAAACAATATAATGATCCAATGTTGATCAATTTATGGCAAAAATATGGTACAAAAAAGTGAACTTGGTTTCTAACTGTAAACATCACATATATTTTGAAGTTTTATTTTGAAGTTGCTTTCTATCACTTTTATTAAACTTTTGACTTTAAAAGAGGGAATTAGAAGGAGCAAGGGGAGTCATAAGGATTATTCCCTAGAGGTTATAAGGTGGAAGCAAGGGATTCCAACCCATGGTAGCTTATGGTACTTTGAGTTATTCTTTGATGTTAGGTTATCTTCATTTGAGTTTCCCCAAGTCATGAATGATATTATTATATTTCCTATTTTGACATTCAACCTGAAATGCCATTTATGTTTTATTTATCCATTATTTTCTTGAACAAAATGGATAATTGTTTTTTATCCTCTAAATCACAAAAAATGAAGATATGCAAAGACAAATGACTAACACAAAAGGTACACTAATGCTTTATTAAGTTTATGTTAACTTTTTGGTATACACTTCCTTCTATTGCTTATAGATGATCTGATGGCATGAGTGATTAAAAAATGCTTCTTGGGGATTCAAATCATTGTTTGGGTGAACTTTATTTGTACTAAGTACTCAAGTATATCATTTTATGTTTGCCATAATTAATTTATTTACTGTAAATCTTCTTATTTTTAATTGCTTCATAACTATAGAAATGATGTGTTGGTCCAAGGCTTCCATATTTCCCTTCTAAGTTGGGAATTTCCTTCCCTTATCTCTACTTTTATTAGACCTCCAATTTTTCCTTCTATAGCCCCAGAAACATTAGGATGTCTTAAGTAGAACCAAAACAAATTTTGCAGACATTGCTAGTAGCCATTATATTTTTAAAATATAAATATTGAATATTATTTTTGTATGGAATAAATCCCAAAATTTGGTCGTATCATCCCCTATTTTCTCATTTTTTGAAGTTTTTGTTGTTTTAATCCCCATTAAAAATGTTCAATTGAAGTTGTCTTTTTGTTTTATCCCTTTATGTTCAATTCCTTCATATTCTTTTTTTGTAAGCTAGTTCGCAGTTTGATATTAATCGAAATAAAATTTATACGTAAGCATGTGTTGTTGATCTACCATTAGGGAAGCCATACCAATAGAAAAACAACAAAGCCTTTGTCCAAATATCCTGAGGGATATTACTATGAAAAACATTGAAAAATAGATTGTTTCTAAGGGCTAGATATCCAAAATTCCTAGTGTTAGATTGTGTAGAATTGATTGTGCTTTTATCAGTGTAAGACGTAAAAAACAACACCAATAAGCTAATCATTTGAAGTATTATGTAGAAGAAGAATTGACAACTTCAACCCAGGGTTAATCCATCTTCATTCTTAGGTTTGTTGCATCCTTGACTTGGAGTCTTCCTTACCAAAGTCGTTACCTTGATGTCAACCTCCTTGATATCTCATTACAATGCACCTGGACAACACAAAATCTCCTAATAAGCCTCATTTTGTTCTATTAAGACTTTACCCATGATGGTTTGAGTTGCTAGTAGATGTTAGCTGTCTAAAGATACTTTTTGGGTCGACTCCTAGTATTGTTGATGTCAAGTACCCAGTGACCCACATCAACTATAATATCATCATCTAGAATGAAATAGTGTTCAAGTTATGCCTCTATTTTTGCCATGTCATTTTAGCTCCAAAGGAGTATACACCTAATATGTTGCAAATGATGACTCAACCCCTTGTGCTTTCGAAATAGGATGGCCTCATCTACCTTTTCGCCCTTGATTGATTCTAGCCATGTCTTCAAGCCTATGGTGAGTAGTGCCCAAATAGTGTAACAGCGAGAAGTCGACTGTTGACCCAATTCCTAGCTAGCAAAGCTATAAACAAAGTAGCCACAACCTAGGCAGAGTGCTACTCAAACATCTATCAAGGCTAAGGCCAACAATAATTATTACAAAGAGTGAAATAAATCCATTTGATCATCCCTTCCATATTTATAGTAGGAATGTTGGAGAATGAGTGTAAAATAATGCAAGGCTCAATTAATACGAGGCAAGTTATCTTTACATGCCAAGAACCATAATTAAAAGAATGAGCTAGATTGTTGTATTGGATCATTTTAGGGAGCATTCTACTAAATGATTGAGGTCTCTCCATTTCTCCCCTTGAGGCTTGAGCTAGATAGAAATGACTATATGGAGCAATTATTGTGGTGAGTTAATCTCATACCTAACACTCCATCCAGGGAATGTTCAATTCCTTTTCTGTTCTTGTACCAATTTATCGTTTCTCATTTTATGCTTTTAGCTTCATTGTTATTTATATTTCTGGCTCCTCAAAAACTTGTTTATTATATGAAAGCACAAAAACATTAACAATGTTTTAGTTATCATTTTCTTAATTTCTAAAACAATAACCTTGCTCATTTCAATTTCTTTTCCTTACTCAAATCTTAGAAGTAAAAATATATATAATCACAAAATTACATAAAAATTGAATATGAAAAAATATTGAAAGGTGTTGAATATGGACATGTTGTAATTGTTCAGAAATCTATAGGGCAAGATATAAGATGATTTCTTTTAACTTGATAATTTCTTGTGATGTATTTTTACTTTTTCTTACTTATTAGCTTCTTCTTGTGTTATTATATTATTCTTATCATCAAACAACTGCCAAAACAAGAAGATCAACAATACACAAGAACATTGAATATAGGTTGCAAGCCAAGGCCAAAACCTCTCCACCTGAGAGGAAAACCCACAAATCTCCTCTTCTTATAGATTCTTCAATTGACGAATTCCAAGACCAAGTTTGATCTTCTTGATAATGTGCTTCCTTTTTCCAATTCAAACCTAGTCAAATATTTTCCAGTAGCGCAACTTCGACCCCCAGCAACATAATTTCGGCCTCTACAACAAGTCTGAAATTTCCAGTCTCTCCAACAACAATTGTTTCCACGCGTGTGAGATGATTTAGGACTCCCAAGGCTTCTTGAGACCTTCGCTTGAGTTTCTCCTTCTTCTAGGGCTTGAGGATGACCTAATGAGCCTTCCTTTGACCTTTTTGCACTTTCTCCAAGTTCGATCCTGCAGTAGCAAAACCCTAACCCAACAGCAAAAACCCTAGGCTCCTTCCTTCGCACGTGTGATGAGAGAAAGAGAAATAGCCCAATCACTTGATCTTCATCCTTCTTCCTTTGCTAGCCCTTTACTTCTTCTCCTTTACTTGCTTGATGAGAAAATAAATTGTGTCCATAGGAGGTCAAGTTCCCTCATATATATAGGCTTCCAAGGTGGATGAAGTACCTCAAATTAGGCTGACTTCTTAGCTGGCAGGCCGACTTGGCCTTGGAGGGTATTTTGACACTTTTAAATACAAAAATAATTCTTTTTACAAGTTACAATGTGCCCGATGGGGTATTCAACATATGACAATGACTCCTTTGACTTCTTGACTTAGGGAAAACCCTAGAAGCACTCAATGGGTGCTTGACCTCTAAAATAAAAGACCTTGAGCATGAAACTCATGCTTCAAAAATAAAAATAAAAATAAAATTATTTCATTTTACAATATACGAGAATCAAAAGTACATTTTATATTTATGAAGACCAAACCTAGTTACACATTTTTCAACACTTCCTCTTAACATAGGGAGGTATTCATAAGCGGCACATAGACATTCTCAATCTAAAGAGATTGCATAAGAGTCAGATTGGTAAGCCATCTATTTAGCATCATACCAACCAGCATTGTCACATAGCAAGGCCTTGACTAATAACTCTATCTCTCCACAAGATCAAAGCACAATGTTGGCGAGACCTATGACTGATAGACACCATCATCATTGTCTCTCAAGGCACATATCCCACCCGGGTGTTCACAGGGTATGTCCTTCCAGGACTATTCTTATCTTGGATTCCAAGTCCTTAAAGAATATTGGTCCTCTATGACTGCTCTTATCTTGGATGCCCTATCTCATCCTTAAAGAGTATCAGATGCCATATGTTTACCCAATTTTCCATTCTTTCTTCCCGAAGTGAAGACAAGAATGATTTGTCTATCTCTCCCTCTCAACTAGGGAGGGTATATCAACTAGTCTAAGCTTATTTCTCACGTACACAAGCCTCTTGTTAGGAAAAAAATTTGTTAAGATGTCAGCTACTTGTTCATCAGTGGAGATATACCGTCGCTGCAACACTCCATCCTGCACCATCTTTCGAATGTAGTGATACTTGTAATTTATGTGCTTTGTCATTCCATGGAACACTAGGTCTTCAGACAACCTTATACAGTTGGTGTTGTCACAATGTATCACCGTAGGGTCCATCGGTCCTTCAATTAAGTTAGACAACAACTTCCTCAACTAGACAACTTCTCTACTTACTTCACAGGTTGCAATATATACAACCTCAGCACTACTCAAAGCAATCGATTCTTGCTTTCTGCTCATCTAGAAGACCATGGAGGATCCCAAACTAAAGAATCCTCTAGTAATGCTTCTTCAATCCTACTCACTGCCTCCCCAGTCGGAATGTGTATATCCAATCAAGTGGATATCATTCCTCTAATCATACTTCAGGCAGTAGTGGATTGTTCCTTCTAGATATATTAGTATATGCTTCACTGTTATCCAATGATCGTGTTTGGGCTCTAATGGGAATTGATTGAGATTCACTACAAAACATATGCATGGTCGAGTATTCACCAAGTACATCAGCGAGCCAATCAATTGTCTATACATGGTCGAATCGACTAGGCTTGACTCAAAACATCTTAGCCTCTTCAAGTTTATGACCATGGGAGTTGTCATAGTTTTGCAATCCATCATGTCAAACCTCTCCAACATCTCAAACACATACTTTCCTTGACCTAGATAAATCTCATCAAGTTCCTGCCAAACTTGGAGTCCCAAGTAAGAGTGCATCAGCCCTAGATCCTTCATGTCGAATTTTGTTGCCATTTGCTTCTTGCACTCTTGAATATGACCTTCCACACCTTTCATGAGAAGATCATCCACATACAGAAGAATGATCATAGGCTCATCCTTCACAACCTCGATATAGAGATTCAAATCAACAGAACTCTTCGAGAATCCCAATCTTTGTAGATATGCATCCATCCTTGCATACCATGCCCTTAGTGCTTGCTTAAGGCCATACAATGCTTTCTTTAACCTACAAACATAAGTTTCTCTATCTTTGACTTCAAATCCCAAGGGTTGCTCTATATAGACTTCTTCATCAATAGTGTCGTTTAGAAATGTAGTCTTGACATCCATTTGATGGATGTTCCACCCCATCGATGCCGCCAAAGAGAATAGTGAACGTATATTTGTATACCTTGTTGTAGGTGCCAATGTCTCTTCAATCAATGCCTTCTTGTCGAGAGAAGCCCCTAGCCACAAATATTACCTTATATTTATCAATACTTCCATTTGTTGCATGTTTAACCTTGTAGAGCCACTTGGAAGTTACCACAGATTTGTCTTCAGGCCTAAGTACGATCTCCCAAACTCCATTTTTCATTATTGATTGATACTCTTCATTCATGGCATCTTTCCATTCTTGATGTTTGAAATCTTCTTTAAAGGTGTATGGTTTTGTTTCTATTATTTTGGTCATATAGGTTGCATACCCAGAATATATTTTGGGTTTCTTACTTTTCCTAAATGTGTGTTTGGCTGCTCCATGTCCCTTTGCATATAAGGGAGTAGATTTCAAACCAATTAGGTCTCTTTCTACTTTCAGGGATGACCACAAGTTGCACGGGTCCACTGGGACCTTCATTTTCATGATTTGAATATTCTTCCTCCCTGGTACCTTCCTCTTCAAATATAGGAAATTATTCTCCATCAAAGTCCATCGAGAGGTCTTTTGATTTCTTAAATGCAATACTTTCATCAAATATCACATCTCGACTAACTTCTATTTAGTGTCCTTCCTTTATATAGATCCTATATGCCTTTGAAGTATTACTATAGCCAACAAATGTTCCCTTCATGCTTTTAGGATCTAACTTCTTTCTCTTGTCCTTTGGTATGTGAATGTAGACAAGACAACTAAATATTTGGAGATGGTCCATGCTTGGTTTCTTCCCAGTGAATGCTTTTTCAAGAGTCATGTTGTCTAGTGATCTGTGAGGACTTCAATTATGAATATACACAATAGTGTTTGTTGCTTATCCCCACAGAAACTTTGGCAAATCTTGATCATGTAACATGGCTCTTACCCTTTCTTCAATAGGTCGATTCTTTTGTTCCGCAACTCCATTTGTTCGAGATTGTATGGGACTATCAACTCCCTCTTAATTCTAGACTTCTTATAGAAATCTATGACTTCCTTTGAAGTATATTCTCCTCCATTACTGGACCTTAGAACCTTTATTCTTCTTTTTGTACGATTCTCCACTTCAGCTTTGAATTCTTGAAATTTGATGAATACTTCATCCTTGGATTTCAACAAATAAACTCAAGTTTTCCTTGAATGATCATCAATGAATGTCACATAATATAGATGACCTCCAAGAGACTTTGTAGACATAGGACCACATACATCGGAATGAATGAGATCCATAATTTATTTTGACCTTGAAGCACTGCTTCCAAATGGTCTCTTGACATTTTTGCCTAATGCACATTCCTTGCATACTCCATGATCCTCCTTGAGTTCGGGGATGACATTCACCATTGAATTTAGGGTTGGTAAGATTTTGTAGTGAAGGTGACCAAACCTTCTATGCCAAAGTTCACATGGGCTTACTTCAATGTTAACCAAAGCTTGAGAGAGAGGAGTCAACAATCTATAGAATCTTCCTTCACAAATCCCAATCATCTTTGCATTTTCGATGCTAGAGTTTTTATCTCATACTACAACCTTTCCATCTATAAAAGCGACTCTATCTCCCTTATCTTCTAGACATTAAATAGAAAGTAGATTCTTTTGCAAACCTGGAAAAAATAAGATCTTGTTAAGATGAATATTTCCTCCATTCTCTAGCTCCAACGAGGTTGATCCATTTCCTCTTCCAGGATAGCACTTCTTGTCACCATGCTCAACGGAGAGAATATTTTCCTCTTGATAAGGTCTTTAGTTGCTTGTGTTCACTAGTCATATTACTAAAATGTTGTCATCTTCAAATGTGCCAATAAGCGTTGAGAATAGTCCTTCATCCTTTGTAGATGTCTTGGTCATATCATTCTTAATAAATAGGAGATTCCACAATGCCTTGATGCCCTTCCTTAGATGACTTGCTCTCATAGAACACTCTTTTAGAAACTTCTTCAAGAGAGTAGTGATCTTCATCATGCCCTTAGCTAACCCTAGCTCTGATACCATGTTGAGAAATCTATAGGGCAATAGATAGCATGGTTTCTCTTTTAACTTGATAACTGCTTGTGACACCTTTTTAATTTTTCTTACTTATTAGCTTTTTCTTGTATTATTATGTTACTTTTATCATCAAACAATTACCAAAACAAGAAGATCAACAGTACACAAGAACACTGAATATAGGTTGCAAGCCAAGGCCAAAACCTCTCCACTTGAGAGGAAACCCCACAAATCTCTTCTCTTCTTATAGATTCTTCAATTGACGAATTTCAAGACCTCTACACCAAGACTAATACCTCTCCAAGTCCAAGTCTGGCCTTCTTGATGATGTGCTTCCTTTGTCCAATTCAAACCTAATCAAATCTCTTCCAGTAGCACAACTTTGACCCATAGCAACAAAATTTCGGCCTCTACTATAGGGATGAATTTTTTGGCCTCTCCAACAACAACTACTTCCACACATGCGAGCTGATTTAGGACTCCCAAGGCTTCTTGAGACCTTTGTTTGACTTTCTCCTTCTAGGGCTTGAGGATTTCATTGTTACACATATAGCATCATTGAGGATTTAATTCCTACACATATAGCATCATTTATGAATCAAAGCCAATTCTTAGAAGAGCCTTCCCTATATTGTCTTCCCATTATGCAAACAAGGAGAAATTGGTTCCTCTTTGGTGAATGAATAAAATTGGCAATACCCAATTACTCTCACATTGTAAAGTAATTGCATACTTGTGAAAGTAACTATATAGCAAAAAATTGTAGCTCTTGGGGATGTACACCACAAATCTATTGGATATTTTCCACACTCCCCATCACATAAAGCCTCATTTGTGCCAAACACAACTTCCCACATAAAATTGAGTGAATTGAATCTAGTTGAAGAATGCTTCTAAATTTGGATCACAAATCCTTTTTATTATTGCCATGGATCCCTTAATAAGGTATTACCACTTGAAGGAGGTCTCTACTTTGTTTGCACAACATATTTGGAAGCTCCATCCAGCAATTCCAAGGATCACAGGACACCCTTTTAGAATTAAACTTATGACCTATAGCAAAATAAAAACCCTCTAAATGGGTGGTTAGTCTAGGTAACTGCAAGAAGAAGAATATAATAGAGATATCAATGTTTTGTGTATTATTTATCTAGTATGTCCTTGTTAGTAAATACATGTAGAAAGTATTGAGAAAGTAGACTATTTGAACACTAGTATCATGGAGAAAATGCCTATTTATCATTGTATGTAAGTTCGTTATAGATATAGCGGTATAGCATTTTCATATTTTTGGTTTTGTAAAAATAATCTTATCTTGTATATAGATGTATAAGACAGTACTATAATGTACTACATTTCTGAAAAAAGTTCAGTCTCAACGTGCCTTCATTCTAAAATCTAGTATCTAGCTTGAATTACTGTAACAGCCATACGTTTGTCTCAGTCAAAGTTTGTCTTACTGGTTGCATAATAGATTATTTCTAATAAAAAGTAAGATGCAAATAAACATATAGAATTTTGTTCGTGGATTCACTTGAGAGGTGTTCAGTTCCATCACCGATATATAAATTGAATCTTGATATAATCATGGATATAGGTCGGGATCTCTTTTATCTCTGATGGTTTAATCTTCCAAGAGAAAGTCGGTGTTTCATATATTTCACTTAAACATGGCCTATTTGTATCTGCATGTCAGATATCACATATTGGTTTGACTATCACAACAGTGATCTCACAGTTACATGCATCAGTATCCATAACCACACAGAATGATCCCGAAATGACTTATTACAGTGTTGCCTTGTGAGCTTATAAGCAGGTATGAATATACTATTGTTCCCATGGTTGTTGCGGATAGTAATATGTAGATATCTCGGTAATTTTGGGGTCAACAGGCCTATGACAAACCAGGGATGTCCCTGTCACAAAACACATCCAGAATCGGTGGGCTGGATATAGGGAAAGAGATTAGGGTGCAATGTCATGCACTCAAGTGTGGAAGAGATATACGTAATTGAATCGATGGGCTGAATATAGGGAAAGAGGTTAGGGTGCAATATCATGCACTCAAGTGCGGAATAGATATTTGCAATTGTGAAACACCTGTGGGTGTGTGAACACGGTGTGAGCTGCACACACCCAAGCCTGTGGATGCATGCACCCTGCCTAGAAGGTGTCTTAGACATTTAAAAGTAGCTTCGGAATTTTAAGATGATTTTGTTCCTATAGATATGCTTATGGTTACATGTTTAGGATGCCCTAAGGCAATCCATCATTAAAGGATACAAACTATAGGGTGGTAAGCCATTAAATTCCTAGCTGAACACCCTAATTAACAAATGGCCCAAATTTTGTACTCAAGACCTGCATTTTTGTTTACGGAAAAGTTATATAACTACTCAAAGATAAAAAATTGTGTTCCGATTCACTCCAACTGGAACAACCAGAGCTTAAGCTCTTCTCATTAGACCTTATCTCATCCACTCAATTAAAAGAGTTTGAATCTCCGCGTCATATTAATCATCCTTCTATGGTGAACACAAAACACAAATCAGGAGCACATCAAGAAAACCATACTCGTACAAAGTTTTCCTAGTTGGCATAAATGGCAGCAACACAAGGAGAGGTGTTTGTTTAAGTACATATTCCATTCCCAAGGAAGAAAGCTAGACTTTGCTTTACAACCCTTTTTAGCACTGTACTAAATTCCGCAAATTTTCATAATCCACCTCTTCTGAGATCGATTACGAAAGTCAAAGGGTTAAGATGTAACGATGAGAACTTCAAGAATTGCTGCAGGTTAGCTGGTAGGAACTTGAAACTTCATGCTGTATGCTTGTACCATGTGGCCAGCAGGGTGATCAGACAAACTAAGCTGACTGTGGTCGTGGCAATTGGTAATCAGCAAAAGGAGGACAACGTTCTGAAAATTAAAACCAATAGGTTGAACTTACACAAGTTTTCTTGTTGCAAAAGTAAATTTGATGTTACACAGAACACGTATTGACAAAATTCTATATGCAACAATCATAGTATATGTATAGCATTTACGAGAATACGAGTGCTGTAGAAGGTGAAGGAAAACATTCACTGAGAGACTGACGCACTCTCGTCAAAATTGAATCTGATATATATAAACATGTCTACAATAGCTACTACGAATAAGAAGTATTCATTAAGTAGCACAAGAATTAATTGGAATAAATGGACCAATGACTAATGAATGTGTCAACAGTTATTTCCAATAATTGACTTGTGGAAAGGAAATTTTCTATGGCAGCCACCAAAAAAGAACCAAACATTGTCATTTCAGTTAGAATTTTCGGCATTAATACATTCTTTTGACATGGCATAAAATTCCAGCATTTCCTCTTCTAATGGATGAGTCTTTCCAACAATGACAAGGCAATGCAATGGCGGGCCAAAGTCAATAGTAAGTAAGTCTTTCATGGATCCAGCAACTATCTTCTGCATTTCACTGCCGAGGCGAACCAAGCCTACACAGTGTGTATCCTCATTATATGCTGCAAAAAAGACACGTATCAATAGCATTCGAGGCTTATGTAAGATGTAATTTTTATATTGCCAGACATCTTGATTTTTTATGCGGGAATTGAGAAATTGCTAAAAGTAAAATTGTAACATCAAAAAAATCTAAATACAATGTTTTTTTGCCCTCCCAAAGTATTTGCCATTCCCCTCATCTATTGGAGGGGCTGAAGAATATCTAATAATAACTTTACAGCGTGCACATATTTGAATGCCCTAGCCTACTAAAGACATGGCATGTTTCTGAACGTTTCTGCATGTGATTATGGTTTGATATGGAAAAAAGGTTCTAAATAAAAAAACCTTTCCCTCGATAAAAACCTAAGTCATATTCACCATTCAAAATTCATAAAGATGCATTAACCATATTAAGCAGTTCTATATCATAATTGAGAGTTGAACCTCCTAAGAAGTTCCAGACAGTTACAAACAACTACTGCAGCACTTTCAATCTCAACTCTGCGAGCATGAACAATGAAACAGTTAGAAACAGTTAAGAGAAGTTGAAAGCAGATGGAGTGGTCAGCATGCAAGAATAAATAGTGGAGTGGTAAGTCTTTCTTGCCATGCATGTAGCAAAACTGGCATGTGGATGGGAAATAGGTAACCAACTAAGAAACCAGATTTGTCCTCCCGTCCCCCCCATGTCCCGCATCCCACGTGTCGGACATGATTCTCGAGGGATACATGTCCAATTTGTGGGTCGAGCATGTTCAAACACGTCAGATTCATTGGGCCCGCGAATTCGATTCACCCAGCAGCATGTTCTGATTTCGGGACACGTGTCCCTCTAGAAATGTGTGTCGCAGCTCCTTAAAAACCTGATTTGGGCTGCTTTCTCTTCATTGTTGTGTCTCTCTCTTGCAGAGGGAGGAGTGGTTGAAGGCAAACACAAAGATGTGCGATGTGTTTGCTAATGATATGGGTTTGTACAATAGTGTTGAGTTGACATTGGCCAACTTGGATCTTAATGAGCCAGGTGCTAGAGCCTGTCACTTTTTATGATGGTCATATTCTTGAGGGGTCATCCTCCACACCAGCAGATGTAGGGATTAGATTGGATGCAGAGGAGGAGGATGCAGAGATCAGATTGGATGCAAAGGAGGAGGATGTAGAGGAGAGCAGTGGTGACCATGATAGTGATGCTGATTTTGATGATGATGATTGATGAGCTACCTACTACCTTGTAGTTGTTTTGTATTTGTTATTTCTATTTGCCATTGGCATTGTTAGTCAGGAGTCCTCAAGACTCAGTACCTATGTAACACATTTTGATTTTCATAACCTAATGAGAAAACTGTAGTTTCTTGTCTTTCTCCTATTGGATCATTGATGACTGTCACAATTGTATTTGTATGAATAATGTCAAAACTACAAATTTACAATGTAGAATCTAGACGTATGTCTGAATTTGTATCATCATGAGAATTTGTGTAATATGAAATCATTGAAATATATATTTAATATCAATTTTATATATATACATATAACGTGTCCTGTTTCGGGGGCTCTACATGTTTATTTCGTGTAGCATCGAATGTGCTCTAGGCCTCAAATTTTGCAGGGAGGCTTGGGCACATGTATTCCAAAGAACCCAGAAAGCATTTTGGGAAATTCCACCTAGAGACAATTTTATTAAAATAATTAATATTTTTTAATGGGACCCTAAGTCTAAACTTAGGAAATTAAAAGTATTAATGGGTATTGATTTAATTGTGGGTGTAACTTTTAGAAGAAGAGAAGAATCAAGCTAAAATGATCTTAACCATTGATTATATTTTAAATTTGGGTCGTTGAATGTCAACGAGAAGATTATTTAAGGGAGCTTGAGGGTCATTTGGAAAACACACCAAGAGATCAAGAGATCGAATTTCTTGAGTGAGAAATTCTCAGGAGGAAATTCTGATCGAGTAGATTTCTTGCAGTTGAGGGGCAAGGATAGTTGGGTTGGAGTATCTTCTCCAGAGCCTAGGATACATAGCAGAGAAGGGCAAAGAGACACCAAAGGGGTTGACATTGAGCCAGAAGGGCTCACACAGAGGCAGCTCAGTGACCCACGCAGAAGTCTGAGTTTTGCAGAGAAGTTGACATTTCTGAGCCAGGATGGCTGGAAACTGCTCCAGAAGGCAAGACGTTTCCCAGTTGAGCTGACGCAGAGCCTCAGAGAGCTCCACAAAGGCCCACGTAGTTACTACGCAGGGGCGACGTAGTTGTAGCCGGGGACAGTTGATTCAATTGTCGAAAGAGTCGGGATTTGCAGGGTAGAGTGAGGTAATCTCACAATTCTTCTCTGCCATTTGTCTTTCTCTGTAACTGGATTGTCGAGAGGGCATCCAAAGTTGTATTCAGAAACTACTGCTTAATAATATAAAATCCTCAGAGTTGTTGCATCGGTTTTCCCGCATTGGGTTTTTCCAGGGACATTTGTCCAAAAATAACGGTGTCACTTGTGTTGTATTTTCTCTTGCTCGGTCTCTTGTTTCCGCATATGATTTAACTAAGTGAAGGTTGCAGTGTAAGTATTATGATATTTGTCATAGGAAACTGCAAGTAATTTGTTTAAAGGAATTTAACAAATAGGAGTAATATCATCAGTTGCTGCAGCAGGGCTTCCTGTTGTGGAATTTTCACATGGTATCAAAGCTACAGGTGGAACAAGAAGAGCAGTGCCGGTAGATCCAGCGCTGAGCAGAAAAGGGAAATCGAAAAGTTGCAGGAGGCAACAGTTCAAAACCCCAAAGGGTTGTGCAGTTCTAGTCGGAGGGCTGAAATTTCGAGGCAGCCTCTCTCCGAATGAGTCGACGGAGAGATGGGCCAGTTCTAGTCGGAGGGCTGAAATTTCGAGGCAGTCTCTCTCCGAGTGAGTCAACGAAGAGAAGGGCTTGTAGATTGAATTTTTGTCAGGGCAAAGGGAGCAGCGTTGAAGCCTCGACATGAGGAAAGATGGTGGGACACATTTTTTTGCAGGCAATTTGCTGGGTAGAAGAGCGTCAAAAGAGAGAAGAGAAGCACGACTGAGGGAATTTCTTCCTTAGAGAATTCCTAGCCAACGAATTCGAATTCTCTAGAGCTGAGCAACAACAAGGGACAACAGTTTTATTAGTGTGTAGGCTAGCCCAACAGCAACACAGAGCAGAGAGGTCATTCAACATTTGTGGCAGATATGACAATCAGTGGCTTGAGGGATCAGGACAGGTTGGATGGAGCATCCAACTACGTCATCTGGAAGGCTAGAATGTCATTCCTTCTAGATGAGCATGCCCTCAAAACATAAGTCGATAATGTGGCAGTTGTCCCTGCAGATGCAAATTCGTTGAAGAAATACAACGCTGAGATGGTGAAGGCGAAAAGAATGATTCTCAATGAAGTGAAGGATTATGTGGTCTGTCACATCGCTAGCAGAGGGACTG
>APFE031424993.1:26070-38048 GCA_000404065.3 Pinus taeda
CCCAGGTGTGTGGTAGCAGGATGGACTAGTGTTAGATGGTGTTGAGGAGTGTTGGAGAGATAGTTGCAGTGGCTAGGAGCGCCAAAGACTAAACAACGCAAAGCAGAGTTGGCAACAGTGCAGATGGCACAAAGAAGAGGTCAACAGCAGCGTAGTAGATTTAGAAGGTCAGTGCAGAGACTAGCAGCACTCAGGCTTCAACATTCACGTGGTATCATACTGAACACAGTTATTTCAGTAATTTTGGATATTTTTTCGTTGTTGATAGAGTAGCAGCAACAGTTTGTAGTGCAATGGCAATGCTAGCAGCAGCACAGATGTAGCTCTTGAGAGGGAGTTGTAGTACGGATGCAGTGTTGACAGTGGCAGTGTCAGCAGTAGTACAGTTACAACAGCAACGCAATAGTTGGTGGACAACATGTCAGACATCAGGAGCGCAGAGGACGATGCTTTAGAGTCAGAGCAGTATACAACGACGTATATTGCTAGAGCACATTCCTCGCTAAGAGGGAGTGTTGATTTGGGGTAGCATTGGATGTGCTCTAAGCCTCAATTTTTGCAAGGAGGCTTGGGCACATGTATTCCAAAGAACCCAGAAAGTGTTTTAGGAAATTCCACCCAGAGACAATTTTATTAAAATAATTAATATTTTTTAATGGGATCCTAAGTCTAAACTTAGGAAATTAAAAATATAATGGGATCCTAAGTCTAAACTTAGGAAATTAAAAATATTAATGGGAATTAATCTAATTGTGGGTGTAACTTCTAGAAGAAGACAAGGATCAAGCTAAAATGATCTTAGCCATTGATTAGCTTTTAAATTTGGGTCGTTGAATGTCAACAAGAAGATCATTTAAGGGACCTTGAGGGTCATTTGGAAAACACACCGAGATATCAAGAGATCGAATTTCTGAAGTGAGAAGTTCTTGGGAGGAAATTTTGATCGAGTAGATTACTCAGTTGAGGGGCAGGGATAGTTGGGTTGAAGTATCTTCTCTAGAGCCCAGGATACGCAACAGAGAGAGGCAGAGAGACACTAGAGGGGTTGACACTGAGCCTGAAGGGCCCACGCAGAGCTTAACACTGAGCCAAAAGGGCTCATGCAGAGGCAACTCAGTCACCCACGTAGAAGTCTGAGTTTTGCAGAGGAGCTGACATTTCTGAGCCGGGAGGGTTGGAAACTGCTCCAGAAAGCAAGACATTTCCCAGTTCAGCTGACACGGAGCCTCAGAGAGCTCCATGCAAGCCCACGCAATTACTGTGTAGGGGTAGTCTAGTTGTAGCCGGGGACAATTGATTCAATTGCCGGAACAGCCAGGATTTGCCGGGTAGAGTGAGGTAATCTCACAATTCTTCTCTGCCAGTTGTATTTCTCTGTAACTGGATTTTCAGGAGGGCATCCAAAGTTGTATTCAAGAACCATTGCTTAATAATATAAAACCCTTAGAGATGCTGCACCAGTTTTCCCGCGTTGGGTTTTTCTGGGGACATTTGTCCAAAAATAACAGCGTCACTTGTGTTGTATTTTATTTCTTTCTCAATCTCATGTTTCCACATATAATTTAATAAAGTGAAGGCTGCAATGTATGTATTACGATATTTGCCATAGGAAACTGCAAGTAATTTGTTTAAAGGAATTTAACAAATAGGAGTAAAATCATCAGTTGCTGCAACATGGGTTCTTGTCGTGGAATTTTCACACTACGTGCCCCATGTCAGACACTCGAATTTGTGTGTCTTGCGTGTCTCGTGTCCCCATTGCTGAGAAATCCATTAGGGCGACAACTTAGGATTTATTTTAATTGATTTCTCTTATTATGACATTATCTTGTGATATTTCATTATTAGTTCTTCTTCCAATTTATCTTCTTCTTATCATCACGACTAATGCCAATCAATAAACAAGGGAGGACACAAGATGTAGGCTCACAGCTAGGGAAAATCCCCTATGTAGGGGAAAACCCAGTCAAGAACTCTTCCTTCAGCAGATTCAAATCAAAGTGAGAACCTAGACTCAAGACCTAGACACATGATCTCCTTTACTCCATCAAGTCACCCTTCCATAATTAAGTCATCATTCTTTCTGCAATCTTCAGTCTCTTGTATATTTTTCGGTCCCTGTAATACATAAGATAAACTCGGTTCTTGTAGAACTTCGGCCCCTGTAATACATAAGATAACTATGTTCCTGTAGAACTTTGGTCCCTGTAATACATAAGAAAACTTGGGTCTCTGTAGTATATAAGAAAAACTTCAGTCCCCTATAATACATATGAAGAATTCGGTCCTTGTAATCAATCCTTTATTTTATTGGCTTCTCTACTATGCATTGGATAGGTTCTTTCTTCAGTTCGTATCTTACTTCAGAATTGCAGATCGAATTCATGCCACTGCTCATAGGCCGAATACACTTGTGTATTTATAGCAATTTGAGTTTCCAACAAGAGGCCGGCTTTGTCAACTTTTTTGAGGCCAAATTTATCAACTTAATTGAGGCCGACTTGAAGGATTAGGAAGTTGACTTGATGGAAAAGGAGAATAATCATAACAATAATTTTCTTTCATGACACAGATCCCAAGAAGGGTCTAGACTCTATATAATGATAATGACTCAAAATATAATCCTAGAAGCCTTCAATGGAGGCTTTAACTTAGAAAACAATGACCCAAGCATGAAACCCATGCTTTAATAAGTTATTTTCTTTAATAATAAAATTTCTTTTGACAAGAACAATTATGAAGACTAGTACTAGTTACATTCTTCAACATTCCCTCTTAACTAGGGAGGTATTCATAATTACATACAAATAGAGTACATGGAAGATCTCAAAATGAAATGAACTACGAAGAGTTCCAACACACTCAGTGCTATGGGCTAGATACCTGACTAGGGTATTCTATCTGAGTGGGACTAAGGGGACTCAAGCTTTAGCCAACTCTAGGTACCATCAGGGTTTTAAGCTCAACAACCAACCCCAGGGAACTAGGTGTGTATCCAAGGTTGGAACTCCATGAACAACGCCACCCTCCCTCTTCGGGATCTAGGCATCAACACATACGCTGGTTAGATATCCTCCCAAGCATATTGCCATTAGATGCTTCATCTCTCCCTAATAAACTAAATCAGATATATCCATTTGTCCAAGCGTGCTTCCAAAGTGTTTAACCTTCTTATGGAGAGATTTACCTGTACAAACACAATCCCAATCAATAATAAACTTCCAAATATACATACAAGTAAACACAAACCCTTCGAGGTCCTCATTCATTCAAACGCTACTAATATCATCATCAAGTTATCCATATATAATTTGTCAGAAGATTTCTTCGTCTTTCACTTCTTTAGCAGCACCAAATACATCCTCAAATCTTCTAACCTTATGAAACATTCATCTATAGTACTTTTGCTTACTTCAAAATATTTACTATCATAATATGCCCTCCCTCTCAATTGGGAGATATACCCTTTCTTCTATCCAAGCTCCCTTTCAACTTAGGGAAATCAACAACTTCATAATATTGGAGAAACTTCATCCTTTCAAGGCTTTATTTCTTTCTTATGGTATCAACGTCCTCTTGATCATCATCATTCTTATAGCATCATTCATCATGCTTACCAATATTATCAAATCATTTTTACTTATGAACATCTTCAACATATTGAAGATTATGTACCTACAAAACTTTAGTAGCAAGCATAACCAAAAACAAGTGAAGTTAACTATGTCAATACAATCAACTCATCGAATACCTAAACCTAGTTAGATTCGTACTCAGCAAGCGTCATACCTTTTATCTTCTAGATTTATTGCTAAGGTTTTGTCATAAACCCTAGACTCCACCTTGAGACACAAAGCTTTAGATATCAACAATTCAATCAAATATCAATCCAATCATAGTACTATACATCTAAAGTTTCAACAATTTATTTTATGACAGACTCTACTAGGGTTTATTCCAAACCCTAGATACTTCATCATAAAAATCTTATCAATAATATCATCAAGTCCTAGAATATCAATTTCTACTAGGGTTTTATTACAGGCCCTAGAATTTTGCAAACTAAAACATGAGTATCAACAAGTAGGTCAGCATACTTGCATATACATATCTAGGATTTCATTATCACGTACTAGTAATTTATATCAATATTCATACGCACTATGTAGAGCCAGGACACAAACATCAATACATCAAAGTCGGATATACAACAATTTTTCTCCAGACTAGGGTTTCGATCGGACGAATATACACTTAGGGTTTTATTCCTAAGATCTTACTTACAGGGGTTTCAAACCCAAAAAATCTAGGGTTTCAATACCTAACTTAGATATTAACAACAAACCCCAAAGAACTAGGGTTTTTAACATAGCAATACAAAAACCCTAAACATCTAGACTTCATCAACAACCCTAAGTAGACTAGCGTTTCATAATTAATATTGACATACCCTTAGCAATAAGAGGCTAGGGTTTTATAATGAACCCTAAAGATTAGCGTTTCAGAAAAATGATCAAAATGATAAAATGACAAGGGCAGATTTAATCTAATGATTAATCACCCTAACAAGAATCTTTATGATTCAAATATCTAGACATGAGAGAGTTATGATCCCAAGAAAAGTTTCAAAAATGATTGTACCTTTTAATGTAAAGAGGATCAATTGTATTAGTAACTTGTAGTCCTACAATTGTATTTTTTTTGTTGTAGAGGCCATTTAGAGCCTCCTTGGTTATTTGTTTTTGTTCGGATCTCCATATATTACATGTATTGGACAATGCAATGGGTGCCATTTTGATATAATAGATATATTCATGAGCATACTTTGATCATATTTTGTCTTCCCTCTATTACTCTAATGCTTTTAGTTTGGAAACATGAATGAAAATCTTAAAAAGTGTTTTTTCTTTAAAAATTAAATACTTAATGTACTTTTTACAAAGACTAAGTCAT
Organism: Pinus taeda; assembly: GCA_000404065.3. Classification (NCBI taxonomy): domain Eukaryota; kingdom Viridiplantae; phylum Streptophyta; class Pinopsida; order Pinales; family Pinaceae; genus Pinus; species Pinus taeda. The sequence goes on from APFE031424993.1 coordinate 31,024, forward strand.
TGGAATCAACTAAGTCTGAGTCGATACCGAGTCGGATTTCAATTCAAAGCTGACCCTCAGCCGGTTCGATCGACTCAAGTCGGATTTCAATTCAAAGCTGACCCTCAGCCGGTTCGGACTCCGAACCTGAGTTCGAGTTTTAAAACATTGTGCAATATAGCAGTTTTATTACAGAACTAGAGCCCACACAGAGTAATGGGGCAAGTTACACCAGAGGAGGCTTTTACCGGGAAGAAACCAGATGTGTCACATTTTTGGATATTTGGCAACCTGGTGTATGTTGAATGGTGTTGTCATTGATGCTAATGTTGGTCTTTGAATGCTCTTAATATTTGTCTATGGATTGCATTGATTGGAAGCTCCAATGTCAGGAAAGGAAAAGAAGGAAGCAGGTCGTTGTAGTACGGTCATGAAGCCCCACCTTTGATGGAGAAAATGACGGGGAATATCAATGTCTTTGTAAGAAAGACCATCTTCATTTGCTTCTCGTTGACATGTTGATTCCAATGGTACGTAGCATGCCTCATAACTCCTCACAATTGAGGAGATATGCTTTATCAAAGTTTATGCCTCGAATGTGTGGTCAAGGTCCCCAAAATAAAATGATGAAGGCAGCTAAATGTTTGGCTAAATATTAAAAAATATGGATTAAATCTTGAAGGTCCTATCAGCTCTTAAATTAAGAATTTTCCTAACCCAAAATGGCTGGTTAGGAAGGTTTATGATTGAAGAAATAAATTATTATTTTTTTGAAGATTAATTCAGCTTACAAAGCAGGTTAATTCGGCCTTCAAGGGTGTTAAAATTGGCTCCAAAATATTTCAAATTTGAATATTCTGTTGAGAAATCTATGGCAACTAGATTAGGTGATTTCTTTTACTTTGATAACTGCTTGTGATGTATTTTTACTTTACTTGATAAACTTCTTCTTACCTTTATTATTATTAGTGTTCTTTATCATCAAACAACTACCAAATGATAAAGAACAGTGAGACAATAGGACACAAGATGTAGGAGATCAGCTAAGGCCAAAATCTCTCCAACTGAGAGGAAAACCCATTAGAATTCTTCTCTTCTTATAGATCTTCAATTGATGAATTCCAAGACCTATAACCCTTGACCAAGACCCTCCAAGACCAAGTCAACTTTTCCTTCTTGAACGGCTTCCAGCAACAAACTTCGACCTTCCAGCAACTTCTCCAACAACTTCGACCCCAAAAACAATTTCTGCAACTTCGAACTTGATGCAACTTGATGCAGCTTCAATAACTTCGACCTAGAAGCTTCACAACTTCGACCTAGAAGCAACTTCACAACTTTGACCTAGAGGCAGCTTCATAGCTTCGACCTTGCAGCTTCACAGCTTCGACCTTGTAGCTTCTGTAATGTCCCTAAATTATTTTGGAACAAGATTTATTTCTAAATTTTGGGGGTCAATTTTGGTGAAGACGGGGGCCCATTTGATTTTTGATAGAAGACTTAGGAGTTAGAGGTAAGTTAATTTTATATTATTTTGTTTTGTTAATGATTTGTGCAGACCACCCGCATAAGAAATATGCACTCCCTAAGCCAATGATTCGAAATGCATGAGAGGGAAGAAAAAGCAGGAAGAAAGGCTCCACGAAAGTTATAAAAGCAAGGCAACACACTTCATTTGGCATTCTTGGCATATCAAATTTGATTTTGTTGCTTGAGCTATTTAGTCAGGTCACTTGTTGTTTAGCAAGAGTTTTCCAAGCGGAGAACTCGTCCTTTCTTCGGGGGACTTCGAGTGCCACCCTAGAGAGGTTCATCAATTATCATCCAGAGGAGATTTATAAAGAGATATCCAGCATTTGTATTATGTTCGCCCCAGTAGTGCATATTTCTAGAGGACACGATAGTGGATCTAGTGTGGCCATTGCAGCATTCTTCTGGAGGGTTATTTCTGGGAGAGATTGGAAGAAGAAGGCTCAATAGGTTTGTTGTCTATTGGGTGAGTTTGAGAGTTGGAAGTGGCAGCAATATTCTAGAATGATTTTCCAGACTTTGTGGCCAGCGTAGAAGAGAGAAACTAGGCATACGTGGGAGATAGAGTTTCAGCCATTGGGGCTACTGCTTGCCGAGAGAAATAAAGGAAGTATTGGTGGAGTTGATGCTACATTTCAAGCGTGTTTGGGGAGGATTTTGTCAGTGTATTGGCAGGCAATGTGCTTCAGCAAATTTGGAGGGTGTAGGGCCTTTTGGGGGTCGATTTTGGAAGGTCAAAACGAGGCCAAACCATTTCAGGGTTTTTACGATTTTCAATAAGGACCCCAGATATAAATTTGCAGAATTTTCTGAGCACTGGAGGTGGGGTTTTCAGCCATATCTTTGCAGTAGACAATGCAGAATTGTTGGGGATCGTGCAGTGCCTTTTTGGGGGTTGAATTTGGAAGTTCAAAACCAAGCTAAACCATTTCTAGGTTTTTCTGGGTTTTTGACAAGGACCTCAAAAATGAATTTGCAGAATTTTCCGAGCACCGAAGGTGGGGTTTTCAGCCATATCTTTGTAGCAGATAGTGCATATTTGCTAGGGCAGCGCAGAGTAGCAATTCGACAATTTTTAAATTATCATTGCTTCACTTGGGCATTGCTCCGCTTGCCAAAAAAGGAAATCCTAGGTGTATTCCTTCCATATATTTGTACTCTTTCACCAGTTATAATAAAATGGCTCAGTTGCTTCCATGTTTTTGATTGTTCTAGGTGTTTACTAAATTGTTTTAAAAAAATTTGTGGTGTAAATTTGCTATTTGCTTGCATATCACTATTTTTCCTATTCTGGAACATTACAGTGGTATCAAAGCCATAATCTTGGCTTAGCCTGTGGGAAACCCTTCGTTATATGACAAGACCAAAATAAAAAGATAAGAAATCATGGGATCCAAAGAAAGGTTAGAATCAAACAACATGGCAGTAACCTCGAATGAGGTTAGGATGCAACAAATGATGATTGATGTGGGGGAAAGTTGATTCATTCTGCAATTGGGAATCAAGACCATTCTCAATTATACAACAAATCCACTATGCTCAAAATTATGGGTAATGCATAAAAATAGCAAGACATGATTGCAATTGATGTGGAGTTATTGGAAGCAAATTGGAGGGCATACCAATCGTTGGGTCATGACATTAAGGTGTCCCTCTTTTTTTGGGAGTTCTGTGAACTAAGAGGCATGCACAAACTAATGGGGATTCAGTGGAATTATGCTAGGATGATGGAGAGGATTAAGGAAGAAGACGAGAAAGTAATTCAAGGGGCCATGGTTGGCAAGGAGATAGTTGAGCATACACTCGTTGATGATATGTCATCCATTGTTGAGATATCCATTGATGAGGTATCCTGGGTTGTGACCGAGTTCTCAGTTGATAGTAGCACACCACAAGTTGATGAGGTATTGGGAGACATCCCCACTATTGATGAGGAAGCCAATAGATATAGAGGCATCCAGATCTATGACAGAGTTATCGGATGACAATCACCTACAGTTGACTAGTGAGCATGTCTCACATGTTGGGTTGTCTATGGAGGAGCAGCCAGAGGCTCGTGCAGAGTCCATGATGGATGAGGATGTGCAACCATCCTTTGGGCTAGCCATTGATGAAGGGCAGCATAGAGACCACACATTGGGATTTCAACACAGTTCGGTTAAGAGGCACATTGATGGGATCTACAATGTTGTTTGTTGATTTCACGTAGCATCAAATGTGCTCTAAGTCTCAAAATTTGCAGGGAGGCTTAGACACATGCATTCTCCAATACCTAGAAATTGTTTTGGGCAATCCCACCTGAAGACAGTTTTATTAAAATAATTAATTATTTTTAATGGGACCCTAAATCTAAACTTAGGAAATTAAAAGGTATTAATCTAACTGTGGTTGAAACTTCTAGAAGAAGATGAGGATCAAGCCAAAATGATCTGAGCCATTGATTAGGAGTTAATCGGGGTCGTTGGTTGTCCAACATAAAGATATAAGAAGAGGCTTGAGGGGCACTTGGAGAACACATCAAAGGGAGATCAGACAATCAAATTTCTGAAGCAGAGCAACTGCTGGAGAGAAATTCGAAGTGATCTTTTGCAGTGAGGGGCAGGGATAGTTCTGGTTGGAGATTTCTCCTGATCCGGGAATACTCAGCAGAGGAGACAGAGAGATCCGGGAGAGGCAGTGCAAAACCAAAAGAGGTTGACAACTTGACGCAGGGCCACACAAAGGCAACGTAGGCTGATGAAAAGACAGCGTAGAGCCTTGAGAAGGTCCGAAAATTTGCTGGAGGAATCGATTTTAGAGGCCAAAAGCCGGGGTGTGAGACTGGGAGGTGAAAATTGAAGTTCCTAGGCAGTAAATCGATCAGTAGAAGGGGTGACAGTCCCTAGAGGCTGTGATGTTGAGCTGACGCAGTGACTACGCAGAGGCAACCAGGGGATGTTCATTCAATGGATGGATCAACCAGGATCTCCAGTGATAGTGTGAGGTAAACTCACTCATCTCTCTGGCAGTGATATTCTCTATACTGGATAGCCAAGAGGGTATCCAAAGATTGTATTTAGAAATTACTATTGCATAATAATAAAACCCTTAGTTGCACCGGTTTTCCCACACTAGGTTTTTCCCAGGATATTTGTCCAAAAATAACTGTGTAGATGTGTTTTATTTCTTTCTTGTTCAGTTTCTTGTTTTTGCATTTTATTTAAATGGTGAATGATGCAGTGTATTAGTTTCGGTGTTTACTATAGGAAATAGTAAATAATTTTGTTCAATAATTAACAAATAGAAGAAACATAATCAGTTGTCGCAGTAGAAATTTGGGCATCCAAATTTTCACATGGTATCAAAGGCACAGGTGAAACAAGAGAGCAGTGTCGGAATAGCCCGGCGTTGAAGGAAGAAGCGAGTTCGAAATTGCGCAGTTTAGGCCAGGAGGGCAAGATTTTCGTGGTAAATCTCTCTCTAAGTGAGTCGACAGAGAGGTAGGATTTCCAGATCAAGATTTGTCAATGGCAGAGGGAGCAGCACAGCAAAAGCTTCAGCAAAGAGGGGTTTTTGGTGTGACACAGTTTTTTGCAGACAGTTGCCAGGCAGAAAGACGTCAAAGGGAAGAAGAGACACTTTAGGGAATTTCTTCCTCGGAGAATTCCTAGCCAAGGAATTCGAATTCTCATTTGTTGAGCAGCAGCAGGAGAGAGGAGGTCATTCAAATTTTTTGATTGGCAGAGATGGCAGCGAGTGGATTGAGAGATCGAGATCGGTTGGATGGTGCATCCAACTATGTGATCTGGAAGGAAAGGATGTCAGGCCTTCTGGATGAGCATTTTCTCAAGATCTATGTCGACAGCGTGGTAGCTGAGCCCATGGATCCAGATCCGCTCAAGAATTACAAGGTAGAAATGACAAAGACCAAGAGAATGATACTTGACAGAGTGAAGGATCATATAGTCTGTCACATCGCTAGCAGAGACACTGCCAAGGTAATGTGGGATGCTTTGACGACGCTATATCAGGGATGTTCCAAGCAGCAGAACTTCTGAGCAACAGAAAATGTACTTGGAGCAGAACATGAGATCTATGCAGATACAGAAGGGGGAACGCATTGATATGTTCCTTACTAAGCTTCAGGGGACCTGCGACGAGTTGGCAATGATGGGGTCCACACCTCAAGGTTCTGAAATGGTAAGACTGGCCCTGAATTCACTTTCTGAGGAATGGCAAGTTTTTGTCCAGAGCATCCTAGGCAAGGTAACTTTGCTAGACTGGGATGGAATGTGGGCAGCTCTTAAGCAAGAGGAGCTGAGGAGAGACTTGGTTAAGTGTAAACTTGACGGAAGCAACAGTAATGGGTCGAAGCCCAAGGAGGAGGAAGAGAATGCATCCCTCACATCCAAGGGGCAATAGGAGCAGCGGAAGAAGAAGAAAGATGTTTCGAAGATCAAATGCTTCAGGTATGGTGAATTCAGTCACTACACAACACAGTGTCCTCTCAATAAGAAGGACAAAGATGAGAAGCATGATCCGAAGGTTGCAGCCGCAAAGATCGAGGAGGAGGACTTCGCCACAGCATAGGCATTTCCAGGAGGGAGGTGGGGAGATCTAGAACTGTAGTTCGAAAGGACTGCAGTTGAGCAAGATCCTTGAGGTACCCACCCCTTGGATCAATTCCTTGCTACGAGAGCCCAAATCAGAAGTAGCAGGATGGACCACTATCAGTTGGTGCAGGGGAGTGTTGGAGTGACATTTGCAGTGGCTAGGAGTACCAAAGACTGAGCAGTGCAAAGCAGAGTTGGCAATAGTGTAGTTGGCACAGAGCAGAGGTTAGCAGCAACGCAAAGGCTTTAGAGGGTCAGTGTAGAGACTAGCAACAGTCAGAACTCTAGCAACGAGATGCATCATACTAAACACTTGTTTAGTAATTTGGGATGTTTTTTCTGTTTTGATGCAATAGCAACAGCAGTTAGAGAAGGTTGCAGTGCAAATGCAATATTGGCAGTGGCAGTGCCAACAGTAGCACAGATGTAGAATTGAGAGGGAGTTGCAATACGGATGCAGTGTTGATAGTGGCAGGGTCAGCAGCAGTACAGATGCAGCATTTGCGCAGTAGTTGGTGGACAGGATGTCAGACATCAACAGCGAAGAAGGAGATGTTACAGAACATAGTGATGCTTCAACAGGTCACATTGTTTGAGCACATTCCTTGCTAAGAGGGAGTGTTGATTTTTGGTAGCATTGAATGTGCTCTAAGTCTCAAAATTTGCAGGGAGGCTTAGACACATGCATTCTCCAATAACGATAAATCGTTTTGGGAAATTTCACCCGGAGACAGTTTTATTAAAACAATTAATTATTTTTAATGGGACCCTAAGTCTAAACTTAGGAAATTAAAATAATTAAACGGTATTAATCAATGTTCCACCAAGACTCCGGTGCGGGGAGACGCACAGGGGGGACGTGTGGGAGTACCTTCAAATTTTAGGGAAATTTCGAGGGTGCGAGGAGTCGTCGAGGTATATATA